>LWCB01009963.1:0-10861 GCA_001630525.1 Coelastrella sp. M60
AGGAGGACTTGCCAATGTTCACATCACGCCCTGCGACATGCACAAGGTAGCCCTGCAGCAAGCATGAACAAGACAGCAAGTATAAATATATTCTGATGCTCATGCTTACATCTTTGCTTGATGTATAAGCAGGAAGCCTGTTTGCTGTGAGCTTTGCTAGCACTGTGAGCTGTTTCTTGTTGCTCTGCTTCTGCTGGGTGTGCTGCTACGTCAGCCAGCCATGGCATCAGATAAAAGATCATAAGACTTGCATCACATATAGATATCACATCATCTTGCTACTCACCGACTTTGCTGGATCAATGCCGAGAGCCGCTTTGATAAGCTTGGGCAATGTCTCGTCTACCACTGAAAGGGTGTTAGCTCCATCCATGGTTGCCTTTGATGCAATCATGCCACCTCCAGCCCATAGCAGGCTGAAGGCAAACATCACCATGAACCAGACCACGAGGATATACAGCAGAGTGTTGGCGACTCCGGTGATAAGTGCAAGGATCTTCAGCTGCTTGCGGCTGACAAAGCTGCTTGTGTCGTTGTACTTATACTGCTGCAATGCACGGTAGGCATGAACTGACCATGCAATGACGCTAAAGATCACAACTAGAGCCACAGAAGCTGACATCAGAGATGGGAGAACTGTTGTGAAGGCCTTGGGAGGGCTGATACTGATCAAAGCTGCAATCACTTTGGTGTCATGGAGTGCTAAGGACGAGTAGTGATGCCTGCACAAAACACACCCGACAGAAAGGCCACATGTAACACATCGTTCTGCAGGTGAGTTATGAAAGGGCCGTGTGGCTGATGGTGAAGGTAGCGGTCATGCAATTTGATGATATGCAAGAGCAATCCCAGCACACTAGGACCAGGCGGTCTGGTGGGGCCCCATCCTGATGGAGCACTGCACGTCTTCCTTCACTAAGCTATTTGTGATTATAGCAGTCTTGATCAACGAGTTGCTCCACTCGGCTCTGCTGTTGAACAAATGATGCAAACTGCGCCTGCAGTGACGACTATGGCTACCACTCGCTGGGGAGAAACCCCAATACAGGACCGTAAAACGCATAGAGACATTATAAGAAAGTGGCTTGCACGCGCTGCCGTTACGATCGAACGGCATGCGACCCAAAATACACTTGCATCACTTTTTGCGTAAGCCAACATCAGGCGCAGCGCTGCTGTTTTCCGCTGATAACCTTCCGATGAGACATTTAATAACCTCTTATGTATTCTGATTCTTGTGAACACTGCATTCATACGCTGCGGATTGCTCTGAGCAACAATAGCTCCGTCCTGGCTTACCAGACACCCGTGCAAACAATCGCCACCACACCAAGCAATATAGGCAACCAAGGCACGAAAGAAACCTTTTTCCGAGGGGCCTGGACGGTGAAAGCTGGGGTCGTCGCTGCCATGTTTTCTAGGCACTGCCGAGACTTGGCTGATGCGTTAATCAATCAGAAACAATAGCCCCTTCAACTCTGTCTCCGTAGTGTGGGTCTGGGTGGCTACGTAAACACAGCAGGGTTGATGTGGTATCACCACACAGAATAAATGCAGGTGCTCTGTCCAAGAATACAGTCTTCTTGGCCCAGAAGACGTGCATGATACCAGCGATCCCGCTGCTGTCCAAGAATGCACGCACTTTGGGCTTTCTGTTACGCCGGGAAACTGGCTTAAGCCGCAAAGTGCTGTAGCTGCCAATGATCCCACTTATGATCATCATCAAAAAACTGCGCCAGTTGATTAAGTCAACTAGCACAGGTCACGACCTTGTCGCAACAGACCGGATGCTCAGACACCCGCACCGGCCTGCGACCAACCTCCGCGGTACATGCCACTGCCGCCAAACACCATCCATTCGTGTCAATTGCTCACGGAAAACGTTTTCGTCTCGTCCTCAGCCCTCAAGGGCTGCCCACGGGCAGCCATATGGTTGTATGATCAGCCCTGGAACATACCCCAATATCTCAGCAGGCAAGTGAACAGCACAGTGACAAACGCACCTGCAGACAGTAAAAGCAGAAGAGATAAGAGACGTTGAAGCTCCAGGCATGTCAGAAAATACATCTGCTGCGGTATCTGCATCACACCCAGTATGCATTTGGCAAACAGCTGCAAGTGGACATTGTGAAGCCCCTCCATTGGAGCCCCTTGCAAAGCAGCAGCACTTAATGCCAGTTCAGAGCATCCCAATAGACCAGGGCATCTGCTGCACAGGACAACACAGGTCCCGCATACGCCAAAAGCACCATGCAGCATGCTCAATGCACTGCAGAGGCCACGAGTAACATACGCTGACACATCTCTCAATGCCCACAAGTGCATGTTCTGTCAGACTGTTTGTCATGCATAACAGTGGCCGGTGAGACCCTCAAAGCGTGACAGCATGCCAGGCACTCACATATTCCCCAGAAGTAGCAGTAACCGTACTGCCAGTGAATCTCAGGAAACCACTTATCAAAGTTGGTCCCATACACCTGCAAGACGGTGTCAGTGGCAGGAAGAAGGAATCAAGCCATAAGGCACACTGCAGGTTCTTGACAAAGCCCCTGTCATCCACAATCCCCTTCATTGCTCAATGTCAGACTGTGGTTCTACATGTAGGGCTTTGGTCATAGTATTGTGACCGTGCGCTGACTGTACCCAAACTACCACAGTTGACACACAAGCAGCTGATTACAAGCATGGCTGGCATGCAGTTGAGTCCAATGTGCTTGAGGAATCAACAATGTCTTCAATCATTTAGCATCACTCACCCCTGCAATGAACGTAATTGGCAGGAATATGGTGGACACCACTGCCAACATCTGCATGCTGTTGTTGTTCTGATGCGCAATGGTGTTGAATACTAGATCAATAAGATCACGCGCATCAACAGCCAACGTCTCCATATCTTCTACTATGGTGCTGATGTGATCAAGCACATCAGAGAGATAGACCACCTGCAGGCAAAACATCACCAATAGAACATCTTACATAACCCAACCAACTCCAGTGTTTGGTGTGTGCTACTTGCAGGCTTAATGTGCTTCACAGACTGTGTAAGACAAAAGCCACCGTGCACTTGCCTGGCACGTGTACATGTATACAGAACATATGACTCAGCAAGTACGTTGACACTCTGTGCCAGAACAGGACAGACTGTAGATCTTTCACTCTGGGACACATGAAAATGTTCGTGACCTGCATTCCCAGCCTCTCATGCGCTGCCACCTTAGCAACATCAATCTACTCACTGTTAGTGGTGACAGGAAGCCCTGGCTATTGTCTCTGTCCTGATGAGCTCCTTGAAGCTTGTGGATCAGATGCTGAGTGGGAACAAAGGTACGACGCAACACTGCACCACACAACACAAGGAGAATGTTTGCCGTAAGCTACAGTGTAGCGGTCAAACAACAAAGCAACAGAGAGGTTTACAGTCTCAGTAGACCAAGCAAAGCTGAGGCCAGATCAATGCCTTGCTTGAGGTGGTTATCTTGCTGCTTACCCTTGAGATCATTTCCCAGCAGGTGCAGCTCCTTGGTGATTGCTGCCTTGGGGCGAGGCTCAACCAGTACCTGGGTCTCAAGGGCAGCAATGCGTGACGCATAGATCTGCAACGCACAGCAGCAGCAGCAGCACCACCACCACCAGCAGCAGCAGACATAACATCATCAGCAGCAGATACTGCATCGACCAGTGTATTCACATGCAGAGTATCTACCAGGCAGACACTCTTCGCCATCAGCATGATCTGCTGATGATACCCGCTATGCTTGTCTCGCAGACAAGAATGGCGAATAACATCAGCTGACCATACTATTAGCAGAGGGACAGCCAGGTCGGCAGCATCAGCAGGGGAGCAACTAAGCTGCACTGTAGTTCAAATGTCAAATCGCTGCTGTTGCTGCTGCTGTATGCTAATGGTTGCATTTCCTTCCCGCACCTGCACTACTGGCAGTGCCCTGTCCACCACAGCATCAAGAATAGTGTTGAACAGAAAGGAAGCATCTTCACTGTCTGTCAACAAAGTCTTGAAACCCTGCATCAACACACGGAACAGGGTATCTCTCTTTCAATCTCAAACATGCACAGACAGGTATACACTCTGAAGCTCCCTGCTCTGTCCGTAAAAAAATTGACAATCTTACGCAAGTTGTACCCATACATCTGACCCTTAGACAATGCCAACGCAGAGCGATCGCATGGTGTTGCAACTAAGCCTGTTACTTCAGCATCATGATCAACACCAGATGATCTTCCCTTTATTCTGGTGAAACAACCTCAGTCTTGCATCCCCATGTCAGCCAAAGCCTCAAACTTATTCATGCTGCCACACAACACATATAAACACGACCAGCCACTCACATAAACCTCACCTTAAGTCTGTCTAGTATGTTCTGTGCCACCCCTTCACCTTGATTGCTGAACAAGCTGAGCACTGTGCCGTCCCTGAACAGAAACAGACTAGCCTGCTCCACCATGAGCTCCATACTGTGCAGTGGAGCCTGAGATGAGGCAGCCACAGCAGCACGACTGCGACTGGGACGTAGAAGACGAGTGCGCAACCTGGTCAAGAAAAGTGACAGGACAACAGCAAACAAACATTGGATGCAACAAGAATGATGATCCAGGAAATAGACTGGTACACCAGGAAATAGACCGACAGATGCGAACCAAGCCATTGGGCAGTGACAGCTGCAGCAGCCGTACAGCAGGATGTCATCAGGGTGTTATACTACTGATATGGGCAGCAGGCAAAGAGATTATGGGCAGCAGTTGGGATGAACATATGTCATGCCAGTTGTACTGCAGTTACATAAGCACGAGGGCCCATCAATCAAAACAGAACAGAACAAAGAAAGATGTCTAATAATGCTAACAGCAACAATCATGCATTCATCAATCTGGCACGAGCATCTGATGCTTATGTCTTAAAAGTTATGTTGGTGATAGGGCCAGGCCCTGATGACTGTTGCTTCATCTCACAGCGTAGGTAAGCCTCACCTATGCAGCTTGCTGGGGACAGCACGAGCCGCACTGCCACGAGCAGTATGACATGAAACTCGCGGGCTGCCCGTCCAAGTGGTTTGCCGTTTGAATAAACCACCACCATTGCCGCCGCTGCTGCCAATTCCAGCAGCGACAGCGGGTGTTTCGGTAGTAGCAGAGCTTTGATGCTGGTGTGTGCTGATGTCGAGGTTGCTCCATGCTGACTGCCCTGCTGCTTGTGCTGTTGCTTCTGCATGCACGGGTGCTGTTGAGGTTAGCTGAGAGGGTTGCTCCACTGACAGCAGCAGCACAGACGCGTACAAGTAGTCCTACAGGCAGTCACAGCAGCAAGCAACATGCACAACTGTGTTAACACTTACACCTGCATCTGGCAAGTAAACCAAAAAACGCCACGCACACAATTCAACTCCCTTGGCTGGTCAACAATAGCCGTTCTGATGCTGACTCACTATGCTTCACGAAATCACTGAGCTTTCCAACTGTACTTCACGACAAACTTGATTGTTATTGTTATTGCCAATGACAGCAGTGGCAAGGCTGATGGCTTGCTGGACGGACTAGAGACGACTCTTGTGATCTCCCGCATCAGCCACAGCATTTATTGCTGGCATGAAAAGCAAGTACTGATTGCTGCCGCTGCTGCTGTTTGCTGTCTGTCTTACCGTTTCCCTCTTGTCACCCACCTGATAGTAATCAGCCTTGATACGCTGAGGTACATGAACAATGTCCTCAACACTCAGTGGGTGGAGGTCATAAGCAACAGCAAGCGTCTTGATGACATCCCAGCTTAAACCCTGCAACAGAATTCAACATATCATGAAGACACTTCAAACCCACAGACGCACAAAAATACACAAGCTGAAGGCGTTCTTATCATACCAGTAGGGGGCAAGATCAGCTCAACCTAACTGTACCAAGCTTTCACCACTTGATGTTAACTTGCTAGCTGGCAACAGCAGTAGCAGCAGTACTTATGCTGTACAGATGTAGTCAGCAGCAGAACATTGTTGCTTCCCAACAATAGACATTGGGTTGCTTGAGCTTCAATCCTGCCCTGCCGCACTGCGAGGCATAACACTGTGGCACGATACTACACCCACCTGTATGTTTACCCAGCGCACTTTGGACCACTCTGGACGAGGCTTGTCAAGAAATGCTGCCAGGCTGTCATTGCTGATGTTGCCAACCACCTGGACCTGCTCAGTGCTGCAGCAGTAGATGAGACAACAGCAGCAGCAACAGCAGAAACAGCCCATATCATCATTGTCACCCTTATACATGCTACAGCACGAGTGCATAATGTCACAGCACACCACACATATAAAAGTGCCTGAAGAAAGCTTGTGCTGCCTTGGGGTCAACACCGCTGGCAGTGTATTGCTGCTGCCGCTGCTCCTACTGTAGTTACAGCGCTGCCAAGCTCCAAATCTTGCTGATCACGCACCTGTAGTCAGCCACTGTGACCTCAACTTTTGCATGTAGTGGCCCCAACACGTCACTGTAGTTGTGACGCTTCACATCTAAACCCTACAGTGTATAACAACAACATAATGTAACAGGCCATGCTAACATTGTTGGCCGAGAGCAGAACTGCTGCCACCAGCAGTATACTGTGAGAGTCTGGCAGTATACTGGTGGACAAGTAACAGTTGCAAGACAGTAGACACATGCTTGCCACACAACTATACTGGATTAGTAAGAATGGAACAAGAGCAGCCTGTAACAAACAATTGTAAAGAGGCCGTATGTTGCAAGCCTGATCTGCTGCTGAGCACTATCGGGGTGGCTGGTTGATGGTTGTGGACAAACCCAAAGCATACACCTCCCAGAAGTCAGGCCCAAAACCACAACAGTAACAGCAGCAGCAGCAGCTGCTGCTGTGGTGAAGGCTAGGCCTTGTAATGTGTGAGTGTTCATCCTAGCTGAGTCATCAATCAAACGCGCACCTGTAAGCCCCAGGGCTTGAATGTGTCAGTGGCCTTGTTGAGCTGAACCACTCGCTGTGTCGCCTTCTGCCACTTGGACTTTGCTGCTGCTCCTGCTGCTGGGCCTGTGCTGCTGCTGTGAGCACCTGGTGGTGCTGCTGCCGTTTGTTCTGCCAAGCCACTATATGAGAGACCAGTTCTGAGTGGTTGATGAGAGTGTGACAAACTGCTGCGGCGCCTGATGCCCGCTACTGGGGTGGACCACTGCTCTTCAAGTGCAGCAGGAACACCACCACCACCACCACCACCAGCGGTAGGAAGAGAGGGTGCCGTGCTGGTCATTGGCAAGCTGCCCAATTCTGTGCCTGCTTGATCAGCTCGCTGCTGCTGCTGCTGCTGCTGTCGTCTTCTCCAATCCTTCAGCAAGCTCTGCTTGGTGGGGCTGCCGCTCATGCTGTCAGACTCCTCTGTGTAGCTCTCATTCATGATGTCTTCAAAGCTGCCAGAAGATGAGTCTATCTTGCCTGCAAGATGGGAACCTTCTGCTGCTGTTGCTATGCTGGGGAGTGCTATACTCCAGTCTTGTGCTGGTTGTCTCTCTTCTGAGAGCCAAAAGTGCTGACTTTGAAACTTTCTTGTTTGCAACAAGTGATTGAGAGGGTTGTGTACACCAGCATGGTGTCCCTCAAGTGCTGCTGCAGCTGTTGCTGCTGCATGTGGTGCACTGTCTGCTTGTCTGTCAGAAGCACTTATAGCGTGTCCTGTAGTTGTTGCTGCTGCTGTTGTGGCTGCTGTGGACATGCCCCGTGATTGTTCTGTACTGCTGGCTGCTTCCTGGGCAGCAGGGGCTGCAAAGGGGGTCTCTGCTGACTCATCATCTGCTACTTGTGGGGAGCTGACGCGTCTATTGTGCTCTGCTGCTGCTGTTGGTGCTTGTGTGGAGATACCCTCAAGTGATTCTAAGTCTATCAGAACATCACCTGCAAGCAAGCACATGACCGCAAACACAGCTTTTGGTTATGAGATCAGGATAAGATTATCTGTGCAGGAGAAGCCTGGACGGCAGACGACAGGAAAAGTTGGTCATGAACGGGTCAACACAGCATCAAAGGACCAACATAAATTGACATCAGTAGATTGTCCAATGTCAGCTTGTACAGGCCCTGTATGCTTATAGCTCTTGCTGCAAGGAGCAAGGTGCTGCAATCCTGGACTTGGCAATACCTGATGCATCAACAAAATCTTCTGAGGGTGCTTGGGACTGTTGCCAAGAAGATGCATGGCCATGTTGCTGTTGATGATGATGCCTAGGCCAAGTAGGCATATTGTCCTGTCACAGAGCTTCAAGGCGCTGAAGGGAGTGTTACACTGCACTACAAGACGATTGCTGCGCTATAAGATGCCCTCTTGTTGCATAAAACTTGCTGATGCAGTATGTGCTGTGTATCACATGAGCCTGGGTGGCTTGAGGACCAGATGAGGTACCTATCTGCAATAAACCGCAGGAAAGAGTATGAACACCTTCGGGTGCAGCTTGCAGCTTGCCTCAATGGATCAAGAGACGTTGCACTGCGTCCATTGCAAATACGTAAAACTAGCCTGCACTATGTCGGCTCTGGTGGTGTTATAACACTCCAGCTTGGCATTCAATACAATCATTACCAAGCTGTTGCTGGTGAATATCAGTGAATGCTAGCAGTAGTGTCAAGCTGTCCGTAGCCGGGCCAGATACCAATTGAAAGCAGCAGAACAGGCTGTGCTGAAGAACCCATGGCACTGCCTTACTGTATAAGGGACGTCACCAGGTTACATGCAAAGCAGATAGCACTGCAGCTGCGTATGTACCTTGTGCTACATGTTACTCCTAATCCTTTGGCATCACTACTCGGCTTCCAACGTATAGAGACTTCGTAGTGTTGAAGTGGTCTATGCTGCATTACTGCTGACAGCATCGTGCGGCCAGCAACACGGGTCTACAAGCACATCGTTTATATCTAGTTGCTGTTACTCGCTTTGGTCCTGTTGGGTTGCTGGACCAATTTGTCTTGCACGTGATATCGTTGCACCCTCGGACGAGTGGTTATCCTGGACACGAGGGACATGCAACCTATAAAAGTTTTATGCAAGAATCATGTCGAAGCTGCGTGTTGTCAGAGCCATGAAGGCCAAAGATGCGTCGCACGAGTCTTCACGAGCCCTAGCAGGTCCAGTACGGTAGTGTGCTTTGCAAAAGCACCAATGAGGGAGCCTACTTGGACGTATGTCCTTTTCCTCCTGATCTGCAATACCGTGCAGCTTGACTGTGCAACGGTCTGCTGTGTTGCAGTACACAGTTGTACCTTGGACAGTGTGTCAGCACTCGTGTTGAGACATTGATGCTCACGGCACTCACACCTACGCCACCTGAATGTACTGTAATATATGACCTTCTATATTGTACATCTGTAAAGTAATCCTTTCTCATCGGATGTTGACACACCCCAATCTTGGTCACCAGCTGCAGCATGCTTGTGCCCGTAGTTGCCAGAGAACTTTGATCGCAACATGCTGAAAGTACGTTCTCACAGTCAGACTGTAACCTGATGCTAGCTGCTGTGCAAGTGTCTAAACAAGCCTATATCGGCATTGCAGTCCCTTCTCACGATGGACCTTAGACAGAGCAGCAGCACAACTGGGATGCGCCAGATCATGATGGATACTTTGTTACACTCATTCTCATGAAAGGTCTGCTCGTCAGACCACGTTCGACGTGATGATTTTGTCCGAACGAACTTATACGTGTGTTTAGGAGTGCGAGTCAAACAGGTGAGACCGTCCGTATCAACTATATTCAACAACAGAATGCGGGGGAAACGAGATCTATTCATCATTGGGTATTGCTTGTGTGCCTAGATCCTTTTCAACCAAGGGCCCTGCTTCAGTGTCAGTGCCTGAAACAGCCCCAAGGTTGTGCCAGCATCGTCTTTGAGAGCAAAAATGGCTACAAAGAAGGTCTACATCATATACTACTGTGAGCGCAATGCTGCCATGAGCTTGTTCCCCTTTATCAGCAAGCAAGATCAGCACCTCGGACCCGCGTAAATCTGCTTGCTGCGCTGTCCTGCCATCAACCAGTCTGCAATCAGATGTTGAATTGCACCAATGACTGCTTGCTCTGTGCTGAATGCGGAGCGTGTTCATGTGCACTGCTGCAGCCATGTATGGTCATGTGGAGAAGCTGGCCAGGGCTGTGAAGCAAGGTGTCGACTCGGTTGAGGGTCTCGAGGGTGTACTGTATCAGGTAACTTGAGTCCTTCGGTGACCGTTTTCCTGTGTCGTCTGTCGCATAGTCCTGTTACAGCTACCGGTGCGCTGAACTGAGTCGTCAGCGCCTGGTAAAACTTACCCACTCGTGCTTTCTGCACTCTCAAACCTTGACCTGCAAAGCTGTCCACTACCTGCAAGCACAACCTTGTTTATCATGCCATTTGTATAATACAATGCACAAAGGCACAGGGCGCTGAACTGCAACGCACACTACTGCCAGTTGCTGGTTTTCGTCACGTCAAATGCAACAGGTCACCTGCAACCAATGCATGGTGCTTTTCTGTGCAGGTGGCAGAGACCCTGCCTACTGAGGTGCTGGCCAAGATGCACGCTCCTGAGAAGCCTGCTGACGTGCCAGTAATTGACCCTCACGTCATCGATCAGGCTGATGGCTTTGTTTTTGGCTTCCCTACAAGGTAGACACTGAGCACCAATACCTCTCTGCAGCAGCTGCTCACCAAACAACATCTAGGCAGCAGGGGCGCTCATATGTGTGCACAATGCACATACAACTTGGACTTCGGCAGGTTATCATGTGCTTGGCGTAGTGTTTGTGTCCTTCACCCACTTCTGCATTTGCATATGCAGTTTCTGCTATCTGGGAACACTATTGTTCCAGCATTCTTCTTCTTCAGTTG
>LWCB01009966.1:0-16783 GCA_001630525.1 Coelastrella sp. M60
TATAGTAGCCAACCCTAACCCTGCTGCAACACTATCTACTGCTGAGGCATCAGCACTGAGATGCTTTGTTGAGAGCGTCAAGCCACCAAACAAATCCCCCGCCTCAACTGACTGTTGGTCTTGGGTCACAGCAGAGACATGCTCCTCACCAGATTGGTTGTCTGTTGCTGGCAGGTGATCTGGGTGTACTGCATCTGCTGCGTCACCATCCAGCAGCGTCTGCAGCAACACATCTACTTCAGACTGCTGATTGTTGCCATGGTCCTGCTGTACAGACATAGCCCCTGTTGCGACAGCTCCTGCAGCAGCTGCTTCATCCTCAGCAGAAATGTCTGCTTGATGGGCACTGGCAACGTCAATAGCAACAGCTGTAGTTGACTCTGGCAGCTCTAGTGTTTGGTTGTCAGAAGCATCTTGACCATCAGGCTGCACTGTCTCTGACAAGACACCAGCAACAGCAGGTGTGGAACTTGATATCACAGTATGCTGGTGGATTGGCACAGTGTTTGTAGCTGCATCAGGCAGATGGCCTTCATCTGGGCTCTCATGTGGGGCTGCAGCAGACAGGGTTGCACCCACTGGCACTGCTGCTTCTGCTGCTGCTGATTCATTCTCAACTGCTGCTGCTGCTGATGATGCTGATTGGGGTGCAGCAGGTGGCACTGGAGTCGTTGCTGTTGCCTCAAGAGCTGCTGCCGCAGGTGCTGCTGCTGTAGGTGCTGCTGCTGTAGGTGCTGCTGCTGAAGATGATGATGTTTCAACCATAAGAGGTGCTGATGTTGTTTCTTCAGCAGGTGGTGGTGGTGGTGGTGGTGGAGGAGGAGGTGGTGGTGGAACTACAGCTTGCTGAGCACTCCTGGGAGCCATCTGCTGCTGCTGCCTTACCAGCTCTAGACCTGCTATCAGTGCTTCATGCTTCAGTACAAGCTCCTTGTATGCTGTCAGCAACTTCCCCACATCCCCAAGGCTGAGACTGTCCACTGCTGAACAGCTGAAGGGGTACCTGCTGGCCAGGTGGCGGCTCACGCCACCAGATGATGCTGATGATGCTGATGATGCACACCTCTCAACAAGTACTGATGAGCCTTGAGCCTCAAGGTCTGCAAGAGATGGAATGAGTGCTGCTGCTGGACGCATTTGAGGCTGCTGTTGGTGCTGAGGATACGGCCATTGTGCAGGTGCCTGCTGCTGCTGGGGCAACTGCTGTTGCTGGTGATACTGTTGCTGCTGGTAAGGTTGCTGATAGTGCTGGTATTGGTAAGGCTGTTGCTGCTGAGCCTGTAGGTAACGTTGCTGTGCCTGCTGATGCTGACCATACATATCAAGCTGTTGCTGCTGTTGCTGCAGGTATTGATAGTAGTTGCCACCGCTGTAGGCTCCTGTTGGCAAAGGCTGCATCTGTAGTGGCTGGTCCCGCTGCTGCTGTTCATGCACATACCAGCCAGGAGGTTGTGCTGGTGGTGGTACTGCATTCCGAGCAGCAGCTGCTGCTGCTGCAGTCGTCACAGACGATGGGGGAGGTGGCACAGCATCTGCAGAGCCAGCGGTCACACCACCTGGAGTTGGTATGCTAGCTGCTGTTGCTTGCGCTGTTGACTTGTTCGCTCCACTGCGTGCCTGGCTGTGTTGTATTGCTGCTCCATCACTGCTGTTTGACGTGCTCTGCATCATCATCAGCTCCTCATCAGACATTGCTCCGGCCGCTAACATGTGAGCGATGAACTCATCTCGGTCAACTTTGAGTGATGTGGCGTCAACCATCTCAATGAAGGTGGCGGCACCACACTGCAATAGAACACAGAACAGACAGGCTCAGCATGGGAGCATGAGAACAATGGCTGCTTCAGATAAGATCAAACAACAGCACACAAGTTCATGGCAAGAACAGAAATGGCTCTAGCACATCTATGCAAGTTGTTCAAGGACATCATGCGAGCAAGCAGCATCCAGAGTTTATACACTGCAGTTGCCAGTTGCAATTGACGTCAAGGGGACCACTGCGTTTCTGATTGATCCTGCTTACTTACCAGTTGTACGTAATAGTATTGAGTCTCTGATGTCAGCTTGGCATGGTACCTGTATCGCTCAATGTAAGCCAGATTTGACGCCAGCTGAGGGGTTTTGGCACGAATTACCAGGTAGATCAACAGAGGGGTAAAGTCATCAGCGCCTGATTCCAATAGCAGCAGCAGCAGAAGAAGAAGCGGCACCAACCAGCTTGATGCATACACGATCCAAAGCACCAGAGACGAAGGAGTACTTGCCTTCATAGCGAGTGACTTCTGGCATACCACAATCAGGGAATGGGTTGGCAGCGCCCATAAACATCAAAGGATCGAAGGCGTTGTGCGGTGGTCACTGCCTGCGCAGCATTGCAGTGTCCACTGTAACTCACCTACGCCCTCCGCCTTCGACCTGCTGGCCAACATGCTGTTCAGCATACGACAGCAGTTCAAGATGCACACAAGCTTGTCACGAGGTGCCTGCGCACAGCACAAACACAGCATCAGCAGCAAGTAGCAAGTAGCAAGTAGCCCTGTGTAAGCACTCTGAGAATGGGCTTGCTGCTACGCCAGCAGATACTGTATTATTGTCCAAAAAGCCAAGCCAAGCCTGGATGTGCTACAGATGGCATAAGAAGACCGGCCTGGACACCACTACTGTTGATGAAGCCTGCTGCTGTGATCACGCAGATACACAATTCAGCTTGACCCACCTTGTACTGGTTCATCTTGTTGAGTTCCGCAGCTGCTCTAACTAATGCCTGTTCATCTACCACTCCTTCTGGAATCTCAAGATGTGAAGGGATAACAAACTGTAGTGCTGTACATCTCAGGGCCAAGATGTCATCACGCTCAACGTCATCAGCAGACTGGCGAAATGTGCGCTCATACAGCTTAGTCATGAGATATTTCTCAAGAGCCTGTACTCCAGGCAGCCAAAGTAGCGCTACATCACATGAGGCTGCGGCACAGGTGGTATCAATGTAGCTGTTATGTCACGTCTGATCAGCCATGGCGAAGCAAAAGTAACCATGTGATCCTGGACATGATCTCTGCTGATTGGGTAGAGGCAAGCGACAACCTGCTGTTAGCTGAGATACTGGCATGTGTCTCAGAGCCACAAGTAGACCATGGGAGTGATCTGCTTACCTCTGTGGCAGCATCCTGGTCTGCAGCACTGCTGTTGACGAACAGTGGGTGCTTTGCCATCGCTGTCTCCATCTGCTTGAGAAATGTCTGCGCACAACAATTGGAACCACGACATCGTCTGTGTCACATGGCCCAGCTATAACAGTCGGTCACTGCTGCCGTTAATAGCAGGGTCAATGCAGACGTTGGGAGCTGTGACACAGCAGTTGCACTCTTGAGACTAGAATCAGCTGACCTGACCTGCACAGCCTGGCTGTCTGCTTCTGGATCTGACGTCCTATGCTTCATGTCCTTCATGAAAGTGTTGATCATGCGCACAAGGTCTTTTGCAGCGTCCTGGTTCATTAGTTCGATAAAGCGATTGAACGCCACTGGCAGGGCAGCATTGTGTTGTGCCTCTATATCTGTCATCCTGCACTTGCACGTCAACAAGAGCTATATTAATGCGCTTCTACGCTGTGTAGCTCCTTCCAACAATCACAAGTGCACGAGTGGCATGGTGCTCCCAGCAGTGCTATTAAACATTGAAGCAACACTCATAATCATGCATTAACACTTTCTATGAGTGATTAAGGAAGCTGCCGTTGGCACAGTTTACAGGGGAAGTGAAACCGCACCTAACACGTTCAAACTGTCTGTAGATACTCCTCGTTGTCTTCTGGCCATGGCAGCGTGCAGTCAAGGGTCCTATGCCAATTCATTTATCTTGACAGCATGCACAAAACAACAGCACTGACCCGCGCCCAGCATGTTACGCAACAACAGCTTGTGTGCATATGAACCACCACCAGTTCTGGATTGCGCTTTGCTGCAGCTTGAAAACTAATAATGTATGCGATCACCGGTGTAGCAGGACTTTGGGCCCTGCAGGTGGTTGCTGCGAGGAAACAAATATCAGACAGCAGCAGCAAGTACAGCAAGGGCCCGACTGCAGAACAGCACAGGTTGCCCTCTAGTGAGGAACCAAGATCGCCTGTCAAAGCACGTGCTCAAAACTTGACTCAGATAGTCAAGGACGGCGCAATTGTATGTTTCAAAGACAAGCGAGGCCACACTGCTGTTGTGCAGCCGTTTGGCACAGGCAGAAGCCAATGGCAGCTTGCAGTCACATGTGCATCCGGTGGTGTGTACCGGCTTTCACAAGGTGAGCCCTCTGAGTATAGTTAACAGCTGTCAGCCTGTAGTGCCTGTTGATACGATCTCTAATACACCGCTGGCTGCCTTTACAGGGGAGGCCAGCCTGCAGTATGTGGCTGCAGATGCAACTTTCCTCGTATGCCAGGTGGATGGGAACAAGTTCGCCTTTAGAAGCCTTGGGTAAGCTGTCTCTGGCAGTTTGCAGTATAAATATCACAAGCTTGTAGCTATACGTGACGCTTTGTGCTGCTGCAGTGCTGAAGGCCGTTATCTGGCAGCAACTCGTGAGCTGAACCAGCCCCCTATCATTGAGCATCACAGACCCACACAAGCAGCACAATGGAGGATCAGCAGCTCTGGTATAACCAACGTACAATACAGCCACAAGGTGCGGATGCAGTCACAGAGGTGTAAAGTATGTTTCACCACGAGGTCCATAGAGCAGTAGTGAAGCGTGTATTATGCATCAAGTCACAGACAATTATCTGAAGTATGTTCAGCACATCTTTGGCATGCCCTAAGCACCTTGAGAGTAGTGGATGACTGCGTGCTTTCCTGCAGAAGCTGATGTACCTGGTTCATGAGCTCAAGGCCGTTCCAGTGGAAGCCATCATGGCAATGGAGCGCATGTATGACGTGCAGCTACAGTCTCAGAGGGATCAGGTGATACAGCAGGAGTGTCGGCAGCTATGAAAAGAGGCCTATGCACATTGGTTGAGTCTCATGAATCAGCAAGCCACTGCAGAGAAGGTCACTGTCCTGCTGCTTGCTGTGTATACATGACATCCAGCTGGCCTATTTGCTTGTCATGGCGTGAACGTATGCACTAATCAATGTAGCTGAGCAGTCTTGTGTGACATGTTGCAGATGTGTCATACTGAAGCCTGTGTCAAGTCCCTGGAAAAGCAGCTGCAGGAGGCTACTGGACAGCTTGTAGCAGCACGCCAGAGCCATTCAGACACGGTAACAGCGCTGTTGCCTGCATACTGACCTCAAGCTGTGATTCAGGCATTGTGCATGATGGAACAATGTTATACAGAGTGATGTACACACCCAGGCACTCACACTCTAGCCCCATTTGTAACAGGTAGTGAAGATGTTTGCAGCAAGGGCTGCTTGTGTTTCATGCCTGCAGCGGTTGAGATGCACTTGACACCACTGTTTGAGGTGTTTGCCGGCGCATGCAGGTTGAGCAACTCACTCGCCGTTGGCAGACTGCTCAGAATCATGTGCAGCAGCTGCAGCAGGCAGCAGCATCCAGAGATGAAGGAATTCTGCAGCTTGAACAGTACCTGGAAAAGCTCAAAGTCCAACATGAGGTGAGCTGCTGGTCTGTGCTGCTGCTGCTGCTGCTGCATGAACGATACACCGAGAAGACATGGGTCATCAGACACTGTGGCTTACGGTTACAAGCACACGGGTTCTGACCTTGATATGGGTTACAGGTTGCTCACATGTATGATGGGTTGTGCAGTATACCAGTAGGTCAGCATCACGCAGGGGTTGGCAAACAGTGTTGCACTGACTGTTTCTGTCCCAACTTTAGTTGGACAAGTGTATTGCGCTTCTGTATTGTGCAGGACCATGAACAGGAGCTGCTGAAAGCATACGAGCAGGTGGCTCAGCTACAGCAGCAACTGGATGATCTTGAGCTAGAGTATGACGAGAAGAAAAACAGCCTGCAGGATGCACTATCCCAGTAGGTGTTGCAATGCAGCCCAATTTTCAAGACCAAGAACACATCATCGCCATTTTTATAATTTCCATATTCCTCTGCACTGTGAGGATGTAATGTGGCCGTTACTTGCCTGCTCTCTAATCACACGTCAGGTTGGCAGTAGCACTACACACTCTGAGTGTGGCTGTTGACATACATCAGCCTGGACATGACTCAAAGGCATGGGGCATGACACTCCCTGTATTGTGGAATCACGCTCTGAAACAGCGATCTTTCACTATGCTCACATCATTGCAGGACTAGTGCAGCTCATGAGGCATGCCTGTCGGGATTACGGCAACAGCATGGCGAGAGAATCAAGCAGTTGACAGCTAGACATGATGCAGACAATGTGCATTGGGTGAGTGAGCGCCCCGCTGAACTGCACAGCTCTTCAATGTTACTTCAATGTTTGTTATGCACAGCTAGCAATACTTATTTGAATCAGGAGTAGCCACACCAGCTTGCCTTCATTCTCAGTCTGCAGCACTGATGTACTGTGCTTTTACGTGCCTACGCTGCAGCCTGTTGCATTCCATGCGATAACAAGCTGGTGTGGGTCATGGTTTGGGTGTGATTGTCAGTGGTCGCCCTCAAGTGTGCCTGCTGATTTCCTGTTGTGATGCCCAGACTGAGATGCGCAGTAAGCTGGAGTACTCCCTCCACCAGAAGGACAGGGAGATTGAGGAGCTGTCAGCCAAGGCCCATAGACTGGATGCAGCACTCAGGGTAAGTAGAGACAGGAGATCCACTGTGCCTTGCACATCTCGCAGTGCTTAGCAGTTTGCCATGAACACAAGAATCTGGTGGCACCCAGGCACTCTCAGGTGCTGAGTGTGCTGAGTGTGTTGCTGTGGTGGCTGCTGTGACAGTTGCAAAAGCCAACACTATCGCAACTGTGCATGCTGCAGGAGGTGCAGCGTCTCATGTGTGGTAGCTCAAGACGTCAGCGTGTTGATCGTGCCTCTCTGAATGCTGTGTCTATACAGCAGCTCAAAGCTGCTGTGGCTCAGTTTGCTGCTGGCGGTGAGGTCCAGCTGGACGAACAGCCAGTGCACAGGTGGGCACCAGCCATCATACACAATGGAAGCAAGAAGGCAAAGATGCTATACTGCTCACCACTTGTTTCATACATGGTCAAGGTGTCGGGACTCATGTTCTGATATGCTGCAGATTCCTTGGGACATAAGCTGAACGCGCCTGCTAGACCTCTTCCATTACTCCAACACTCTATCTGACTTGATGTTACCTGAGGCCTATCTCGCATTCACACCCGCATCTGCTTGCCTCGTCCCCTTTCAAACTGTATTGCAGTTATGACGAAAGCCAGGCCATTCACAAACTGCTTGTCAGTCAGCACAGTGATGGCAGCAGTGTTGGTGAGCCAGATGATCAGCAGGTGAACAGCAGTGCTGCCATAATGCACAGCAGTGATGGTGGAAGGGACCTGGAGTTTTATGCTGATCAAAGCCCTGGACCATGTGCAGAACTGGTATGGTATCACAACTGAGGCCCTGCTTATGTACAGCGGGAACGGTGACTACCTGAGAAGCTTTCTGGTGTCTCTGTCCAACAGTCTTCATGAGTGGACAAAGTTACCCAGTATCCTGCTGTCTGAAGTCCATATAGTATCAGCATCAGCACAGGATGTGACGGTGCTGTCATGACCACCAGCCAACAAGCAAAATGACCTTGACACCAGCTGCATGCTCTGTCTGCTGTCAGAATTTCCCAAGTGCACCAATCCCCAGTGACCACCCAACCACCTCACAAGATCTGCATGACTCCCCACTGATGAAGTTGGCAGCTAGCAGCAGCAGCAGCAGTATCAGCAAGAGGGGTGTGATCACTAGCAGCGGCAGCAGGCAGCTAGGGCTAGGCTCAACTGCCCACAGTGTGCACAGAAGCAGGTAATATATTGCTGATGCAGTTCATCACATCACCACCATAAAACACAATGCACAGTACACTCCAGGGCTATACGAGGCCTACCAGTTGTGTACTGAAGTTTGTAAAGTACATACTCTTCAGGGGCACGGCCTGTCATGTCAGTAGGAGCTCTTACTGGTTACGTTTCTGCAGCTATGGGAACTAGCTCTTTAGTTCTGCTATACTCTAGGCCCCGCTGAGTTTCTGATCAAATAGCTCATCAAACCTGTGCCTGCTGACATGTTGACAGCCTTCGCCGCCATGATGCAGACCAGCAACGCCAAGGGTCACAAGATCAATAGCTGTTTTTATCATGTCATCATCAGAAAGTTTCTTTGTACTACAAGCACAAATGATTCTGCTTGCAGGGCTGGTCGAAGTGCAGCTGTACGGTCAGAGGGTGGCGCCGGGATGTCCTCAGGCAACACAGGCAGCTGGCCAGGGTCAGGTGAGACACACCACAACACAGACTAAGACAACATCTAAGCAGTACAGTTGCATACAGTGTCATTGAATGTACCCGATGGGCTACCATTGGGTTGTAAGTATCTGAGCACCTGTATGGAAGATACTGTGCAGACAGCTCTGCTGGATACGAGTGCTTCCCCCAAGACCTGCTGCTATTCCCCTTTGCTGTTGCAGTGTCGTGTGTTGGTCATCATCAGCGCCTGGTGACAAGCGGCAGTGTTTGTGGCCCGTCATCCATAGCTGTTCAAGGGGAGCTGAGTGCACTCTGGGGAACAGATGTGGCAGCCAGTGGCAGCAGCAGGAGAGCAGGCAGCTCCATGGCAAGCTCTGATCAAGCGTAAGTTGCGAGCCATAGATGTGTGGCACCAAATAGCTTGCAATGTGCGTCAGCTGCAGCGGGCAGCCTGATATTGCACTACCATACTTGCTTCAAGGAGAACCACATAGACGCCAAGTACAACAAAGTTGGTCATGCAGCATGTGAAGTCAAATACAGCTGTATATGATGCAATGGGGCCGCCATGCAGAGCTGCGTCATCAAAACTAGAGTTGTGCTTCCAAACCAGCTGCAGTCACCATTAAGCTGCGAGTCAAGAGTCTTTACCTGAAGAGAACATGGACGGCAGCACAGACGCCGTGTGCGGCGTATGTGATCATGGGCTGCAGGCACTGTCATGGATGTGTATATTGCTGTTGCTCTGTGTAGGCACCGCTACTCTTGCTCAGATGCTTCAGATGCTGAAAGCAACAGTCAACCAGCGGCAGACGGTGATTACCAGCAAGATGTTGAGGATCTGGAGGAAATTGACACAGTTGGTCAGTCACTAGAAGACCACACATTGAGGCAGCTGTTCACCAGCAGTGATGGGAGGCATCAGCTGGAACAAGGCAGCCTTGAAGCCAGCTGTCAGAAGCAGCAGCATCAAACAGGACCTGCACTTGTAAGCAGCAGTTGGTCTCAACAGCAGCAGCAGCTCCTAAGATCATCAGCGCCGGTCAGCAAGTCCAGCTTGACTCCCGTCAAGGAGGAACATGCTGACTAACTGACATGCACTCTACTCCACATTGGCAATGTCACTTGATTTGTCCATTGTGTGCCATGATGAAGAGTACCAATGCAAAACAAAGAATGGGCTCGCCAGTTGCCTCATGAGTCATGACTGCAGCAGATACTTGCCCAAGAAGTTGCTGAAGCTTTGGAACAATCCTTTTTCAAAGACTGTCTGATCATAAACTTAACCAAAGGTGCTATGTTACTTTAGTAACGGAAAGGCACAGAGAAGCACTGCCATAGCTGCCAGTGTGCTAAGTAGCTGCCTCATGGCCTCTGAAGCAGCG
This sequence comes from Coelastrella sp. M60, assembly GCA_001630525.1. Lineage (NCBI taxonomy): Eukaryota > Viridiplantae > Chlorophyta > Chlorophyceae > Sphaeropleales > Scenedesmaceae > Coelastrella > Coelastrella sp. M60. The sequence continues at coordinate 9,742 of LWCB01009966.1, forward strand.
GCCACACTTTGATCGCCACGGAAATTCCATGCATATTTTGGATGCCTTTGTCCAGCGGCAGCCTGGCGTGAGATACCGGGTACAAGTATGCCAGGTTACCCTCAGCTATACAACATACAGTAGAAGATGCTCATCACTGCTGACAACTGGGGACAGAAGTGGCAGCAAGCAGTCAATCAATTCCAAAAATCTCCTGCATCATTCTCTTTGCCAAGAAAGTTCTGCAAACAATCTCAGGATCTGCTTTTGGAGCATAACAGCGTTAGCGAGCGCGCTTGTCGACCCTGGCAGAGGGTTTTGCCACTCTCTTTAGAACGATGCGTGCTTCATCAATCAATTATTCTGAATGATAAGTTGTGCGCGTGCAATGAGATTCTGATTGCTAGCCCAGGACCTGCCTTGGTTGGGTACCATTGGATCCTAGCACAAGAGCACCTGCAGGACGCACGAAATGTTGACCCAAGGTTTGAATCGCGCTTGTACTAGGTGGGTTTGGCCAGCTCTGCGTCTTCAGTCAATCGCAGCAGGATCAACACTGAGCTACGTTCGCTACTTTTGTCTCCGACACTTGGAACTGCTCGTTGTGCAGCTGGTAGTGTATTTTGTCTTATAAAAGTATAATGAATGGGCAATTGCCTGGTCCAGACTCTTTGGCGAGCCAGCACTGCCCTGACAGATTTTATCACCCATACCCGCGCACATGCCAGACTGGTGGATTGCGTTTGGGTACTGCTGCAATAGATCCTTCTGACCTACTCACTCGCTTTATGCAGGGGCTGCAGGGTGCTGCAGCAGCGAGTCAGACCAGCAGCAACCCCGAGGGGCAGCAGCATTCGCACATATGCAGTTGCAGTGGGCGAAAAGTTGCCAGAGGCAAAGTTCAGATATTTCGATAGCGAAGGCAATATGAAGGAGCTTGGCACCGAGCAGCTGTGCAAAGGAAAGAAGGTGGTTCTTTTTGCTGTACCCGGTGCTTTCACACCCACTTGCAGTATGAAGCACTTGCCAGGGTTCATTGAAAAGGCAGAAGAAATCAAGGTATGCCACGAGCTGTCTCATCTGCAGCTCTGCAGCTCGCATGTAGAGACCCAAGCAAGCAGCTCAGCGATCAGAATTCCAGATGAAGGTGGTGCTGCATGAAACGTCTGTGTGCTGCTGAATCACGCATGCTTCTGCAACAGTGAGTGAAACTGCACAGAACACTAACATTAGGTGGTGTCTGTAGATTCTTTGGAAATCTAATACCCATCCTGACACCATGAGGCCAGGTTTACCAGGATGCAGCCCCAATAACAACTGTGGGCCAATGCCGCTGTAGCCACAGGTTCCTGCCCCTTGCACAGCAAACTACTCAGCGCTTTGTCAGGCTCCCACTGCAGACAAGCAACATCAAGAACCTGCCAATGCAACTCTGCAACGCAGCAATGTTCAGCTCAGCTCACAGATACTGCTATGTTGCTGCATGCTGCAGGCCAAAGGTGTCGACACCATTGCATGCATAAGTGTCAATGATGCTTTTGTGATGGACGCCTGGGGCAAGTCAGTGGGTGCTGGGGACAAGGTGATCATGCTGGCAGACGGCAACGGTCAGTTTGCCAAAGCACTGGGGGTTGAGCTTGACCTGACTGACAAGGGTCTGGGGGTACGCAGCAGAAGATATGCACTGCTGGCAGATGACCAGGTGGGGAGTCGAGAAGATATCAGGAGCATCATGATTGGCTGAGACTTGAGCTTCACATGACTTTGCTGACAGCTCCTGTTGTTTGGTTTGTGAGCTGACAAACAAGCAGGTAGTCAATTGGAAGTCAGACGGCTGTTGTACGGGTTGTGTGCTGCTGAAGGCTATTGTGGTGTCACCCATGAACGAGCCAACAGTGATGAAGGTGCAATCGTGTTACACTGGCACCTGAAGTGCCCTATTGTTGTTTGTGCAGGTTGTCAAGGTATTGAATCTGGAAGAAGGTGGTGCATTCACTGTATCAAGCGCAGACACAATCATGGAGGCTCTGGGTTGAGAAGCAGCAGCAGCAGCATGTTGCCATCCACCGGACTATGTAAAGGTATTGCTGCGCCAGGAGCATCAGCTGGTTCGGGACAGCTGTCAGCATTCCCTGTCCTGCAGCAGCAGTGCATGAACAGCGGCACAGCAGGACTTGTGCGGAGTCGCCTGCAGCGCTTGAGCCTGTTTGAGTCATAGTGCCAGCAAGGTGACTGTCATAGGGTGCATGTTACAATAGTATTAGGACAACAGTGCATGTTTGCATGTCTCAGACGTCAGGCTTGAGGGGTCCCTTGATGGGTTGCTGTCGCCTAAGTCACCTTTGCTCATGTGATACCGGTCAGACATTATTTAGCAAGTGTTCGTGGCGCAGTAGTCTGACAGCTGCCATCAGGTGCCTAGAGTGCCCTCACTGGTGATGTAGTAGTGGCATCACGGCGTACCTGAGGTCAGGCACTGCAGGGCTGCTGAAGCAGCACGATGAGGACATCGAAGTGTTGTCAGCAGTTTAGTCAGCAGTGTTTTTATAGCAGAACTGCACTCAATTGCGCGGTTGAGTTGCGTAGTTTCAGGAAGGTTAGCATCTGATGATCTGTAACATTGCTCTAACGAAGGTTAATGCATCAGTGATGGTTTCAACCCCTAGCAAGCTGCAGCGCAAATCCTGAAAATGCTTCAAGTATATAAAAATGCTACAGTGTCGGCCATTGGTCCAGACAGCTGTAACTCTGTACGAGCCAATGACATACTATGTGACACAGCTCTGGTTGGCAGTCCCAGTCACTGGCATGGTATACAGCTGTATAAGAAACATAGCTGCGACGGTGGCTTGTAAAGGTCATCAGCCAGCATTGCATTCACTTCGCTGCACGAGCCAACTCTCTCTCACATTACCATATACAATACATAGCTGTGTTAAGCATGTTCTATATTCAACAAGGTTGGCTGCCAAACCTTGAGAAAGTTTCTTTTACATGGGCCTCTGTGTCTGCTGTACAGTTACAGTGGGCCGGTGAGGTTGTAACTTACAGGTAGTGATCAGTACCTACTCGTGAGTAGCCTACTCAGTAATACTGCCAGTGGCACACACAAACAATGCCCCCGCAGTGGGGCACCCCGTCGGAGCTAACAAGTCGCTCATGATGGGGGTATGAAATTTACACTCACAATCGAACCACTCATTTGAAGCAACAGAAACAAAGTCATCTGAATTGTTTTTTGTTTTTTGTTCTATAGAATTCTATATCAGCTAACACTACCATGATCATCATCAGCAGACCAAGAAAACACACTGATATTTTGACCACATCAAAGTAACCAACATTCATGCACGAAAGCAGCAACTTCTCTGGCAGATGAAAAGGCTGCTGCAACAAAGCCAGGCCACATCATGCCAACCTCTGAAATGGGAATAGCCTAAGGAACCATGACCACTTTGCGAAGGCTTCTGCCTTGTGATGTCAAATGTGATCAGACAATTTGTTTTGAAAACATAGACCCTCACATGCAACAGCACAGCAGTATCTCAACGATCAGTATGAAAAGCCAAGAACGTACCTTGGCAATTTGTGTATACTATAGCGGCGCTTCATTCTGCCATGGCCATTGCAATGGTACCACAAAGCAGTAGGCACCCATGGACGGCGTGTCAGAAACTTTCGGCATGGCCCATGCGTGCCCTGCTCAGATCTCAGCATAAACCAGAGCACTAGCAGCTGGACATGCCCATGTGGCATAGTGCCGGCTGATGAACCCTCTTGCCCAAAAATGTCTGTCTTTATACATAACCGTTGTGTAAAGTAGGCTAGTGCAGCCACCATTGAGTCAATTACGATTGCTGATCAAACGAAAAGCAATGCAAGAGCAACATACAACCATCACGTCCATCAAACGCACGTGCTGCATTGATTCAAAAGATCTAGAGCAATACTGACAGTGACACTTGGCAGAATGATCAAACAGTTCCAACTTCAAAGTTACGCAACCTTGTGGGTCCAAGTGAAGTAACAGTAACAAGTAACAGTAACAAGTACCGCTAGTCAAGATCACCTGTGCAGGATAAAAGTGAAAACTTGATTCGCTGTCTGATGGATTGAGCTGCTCAGCAATGTAGCCACTATCAACAACCTGACCCACCCTGTATCACTGTGGTTCAGGAGGCCAGCCAGCTAATTGTTGGACATAGTTGGCAGACACCGCAAGGGGCAATCCTCTACAATGCTGCTGTCTGTGTGTTTATTGCAACTTCAAAGTTGTAACGTACACAATCCAAGTGTCTGCTGGCCACTGACACCACAAACTTTATAGTACACCATGCTGCCTAATCTTGTTCAGGAGAACCGATCAACCCAATGCAGTCACATAGGCATCTTTATCCAGTCGCTGCATTGGCACCAAGGCAAATGTGGCAGTGTTATGTTGGTCCTTAAATCGTGCTCCACATCACTGGAAAGGTTCCCTGTTCCGCAACTGTCAGTTAACGAGGTCCACAGTGAAGCACAGTGTTGTCAAGTTGATAGAAGTTGAGACTCAGGGGTGAGCTCTGTTGCTGCAATGGGTGACTGAGCCATGCAAAGCACCTGTCCTACCAGAAAGGGGGGGAGGCCTAGTCATCCACTGTGGGTGAGACACAAAGATAGCAAAGGCAGCAAAAGAAACCAAGCAGCAGGCACGGCAGACTTGGTTAGCCAGTTTATCGCAGTGATAACACAAGGAACACCGTTGTCAGCAGAAAACATCAACATCTGGAGAGTGGCCATTGTGGGTGTCATAGGTCTAGTAGCCTACTAGGTAAGCTTATATTTTGGACTCACAAGCAAAGTTGGATGCTGGCATGGAGATGCATGGTGCTGCAGGCATGCACAAGGTTATCAACATTATCTTGTCCAGTGTAGTTGCCAAGGGCCTTGTCCCTGTGCTGCCGCTTGAAACAATGCCTTGTCTACTCGTGCTCAAAGTCAAGAGTCGCCACAACCATACATGTAACTTTGACAGCGCAACTGGCAATGAGGGCCTTTTGATGCGCGATGACAGTACTCACCCTGCATTTTCATGTCAGCAACCTTCCAGCCCTTGCTGTTTACCCATTTTATAAGATGAGCCATCTCCCAGAATGAATTGGCCCATGCATCCACATTTACCATTTTTGATATCCAGTCTTCCATGATGTCGTCAACCACCTTCTCATTGTCGACTTCAAGGTCATACTTGATGACGACTCTAGCATTGCCCTGTGCAGTCAAAGGTGGTCACAAGTTGCAACAGTTTGTAAAAACATTTACACAGGTACTTCAACTGCTCAAAGAGGTGCCATACAGACAGACTCTGTATCCCTGAGAGATACAGCATGTAGGTTCTGATACCGAGTCACTTGCAGCAGTCCACTGGATAGTAACACTGTCTTCTATGTGTTAAGCCGCTGATCTATCATGTGTGGTGTGCGTCATCGGACAAGTAGTCTGCAGTAGCTGCAACGGTTAGGTTGGAATATCCTGATGGGCGCGGGCTGCTGCCCATCCACTGAATGATGCCTGATCTGCTGCTGCATAATCCATGATCTGCACTTAGACTTATTTTTCTTACAGCAGCTTTGCAAGCGAACTCACCCTGCTTGTTGAGCATCTTGCTGAGTCCAGATCGATGTCTTCGATCTCATCTGCAATTGGCGTTAGAATTCGACTCATGATCATGTTCATTGTATTGCGGACTCTGTGTTTCGCAGCAGCACAATTGCCGCCCGCTATGATGATCTCAATGGCAACAGACATGTCTGAGCTCGCTGGCAACGCAGCAGATGGGCCTGCAGCAGCGACTGCAGCTGGTTCTGTAGGTGTTGTGCTTGAGGTGTCTTCAGACAAAGTTCGGACTGCTCCTGCTGGTGCAATGAACAGAACTGCTGCTTGTGCTGCAAGGAGCAAAAGAACCACAAATGCTGTACGCATTTTGTTCCGCTTGCCAAGGGTCACTGCAGTATCAGCTGAGGGCTGGTTGCGATGAGCTTGGGTGCAACTTCCCTGCGGAGAAAAGAACAGAACTCCTCATGAAAAAACCTACAAGGCTTGCTAACTGTTACACTAACTGCCTTCAGGGCAAGCACATGTACGGTAAAAGGCGCAAGGCCGAACGTGACGTACGACCGCCCTTCGCGGTGACCACAACGGCTTTTATTGTCGTCCTCCATACAAATAAAGCAACTCAACAAATGCATTTCCCGCAGATGACAGGGTGCAGACGACAGATACTTTATGTAGACAGCCTGATAGTCGACTCGCTTGCTGATGGTCATACGCTAGACCTGCAAGAAGCTATGCAACATATTCATATGTGTTCTAGTGTGTAAGTACTTACCCTGATGTCGCAGAGATCTGATCGTCAGCGTGCCTCAGCGTGAACCCTTGCTGTATAGACAACTTTGCAAGGTACTGCGTTTGATAAAGATGGTGGAGATACCTGCAGGACAACCGGTATCAATATGCCATTTATATGAGAATTGGCAAGCAGGAAGTGACCGTCGGAAGCGAATATGAAGGTCTGAAGCGAAGACGAAGGTCTGAAGCGAAGAGCGAATTCGAAGGTCCTTTGAAGGTCCTTCGAAGGTCTGCGAGCTGACCCACCGAGAGTCTCGGCCCGAGATCACTCGCATTGAATGCAGCTTGCAGCTTGCTTGTCACGCTAACACTGCTGTGACAAGTCTTGTTTGACCAGCATATGCAAACCACCCAGACAGACCGGACAACCTCCACCGCGCTGTGCCTTGGCAGCGCAGCAGCCACACATCTTTCAATCCGTTGTGCTTATCGAGGCAGCCGGACCATGTTGGGTTTTGATGCTGCCTACTCCAATCCAACAGGAGTGCCAGGATCAATGCTGGCTGATATAACAAAGCAATTGCTGCCGCAGCCGAGCGGCTCCTATGAATATACATGCTACGCATACTATGCAAGGGGCCCTCCCATGGCATCACTACAGCTATCACTACCCATCCCCCCCCCCCCCCCCCCCCCCCACCCCGCGCCCCACCCACCTCCCTCCTCCCCCCCCCCC
>LWCB01009971.1:0-19009 GCA_001630525.1 Coelastrella sp. M60
AGAGAGCACTGAGGCTGTTGTGCTCCATGGTTGCTGGGTTGTGCAGACACGCGTACATGAGCTCAAGGGACGCCGCTTGGATGCAAAAGCAGCTGTGCCCAAAGCACACCTGGGCACAGCCAAGTTGACTAAAAAGATGTTTGTTGGAGGCACAGGGGACCTAACAGATGACGACTTCAGAGAGCACTTCTCTCAGTATGGCGACATAGAGGATGCAGCGGTAAGACCATGACCCTTGCACAACAGCAAGCAGACGCAGACATGGCTTTGTTAGCAGCACTGTGTCCTAGTAACTGACCCATGACATGAATTTGCCCTGTTTGCATGATATGCCGCTTTCTCAGCAGTGCTTTGACATGCACATATGGTTGTGCATTGTTTTCAGGTGGTGCGACGCGAGGGTATGTCACGCGGCTTTGGCTTTGTCACCTTTGCGGATGAAATCAGTGTAGAGAAGTGCCTCCTAGTAAATCATTTCATCAAGGGACGCAAAGTGGAACTCAAAAGAGCAGTACCCAAAGAAGATCTAGGTGCAGCAGGGGCCATTCCCGCAGTAGGAGCAGCAGCACTTGCAGCACCTCTTGGTGCTGCTTACCCTCCTCAGCAGTTATATCCCTTTCCATACCCTCCAGCTCCATATGCAGTCAGACCTGGTGCATACACTCCTTCTGGTGCAGGACCACTTCAGCCAATGCCTGCACCCATGGGTGACCCGTACGCTGCATGGTATGGCATGGGATACATGCCTTACTATCCCTCAGGGATGTATCCCCCACCGTATGGCATGGTACCGCAGCCTGGCGTTGCCTATGGCAGTATGCCATATCCTGCGCAAGGCTTAGCTCCTGGGGCTGCTGCAGCACCCGCGAGACTGACTCAAGGTACTGCATCACAAGAGGAGGGAGCCTCTGTGGCCACACCAAGTGCAGCAGCTGCTGCACCTAGTGGTCCTGGGCGACCATCTGCTGCTGCATCTGCTGGAGCAGGGCCTTCTTCATCTTCAGCCGCTAGAGGGTCCAGCAGTGAGGCATCGTCAGGAAAGCAGCAAAGTACACCTTTGGGCCCTCAGCAGCAACGCAGGGTAGCTGCCAGTCCAGCAGGGACCGCTGGCAACACTCCTCCTGAAAGAACAGCAGCAGAAGGCGTCTCTGCACGCCCTGGAAGCGGCAATGGAGCAGGTCAGCAGCCCCCGGGACAGCCCTCTGTTGTGCAGTCTCCTAGAAGTGTTCTTGTGACTGGTATGGGCATGCCCGGTCAGCCAGTGCTGCCGGTTGCTAGCCCAGCTGGGAGGAGACCTGTGGTTATGGCATATCCCATGGTGCCTGGTGTGATGATGAGGCCTCAGCCTGTGCCTGTGACACCAAGGGGTTACATGGGGGCAGCACATACAGCGCAGACGACAGGGCTCACTGCGCAACAGACGGTGCCTGGAAGACTGCAGCTGCCTCCTGGATTTGCTTCAGCTCAGCAGCAGCAGGCACAGCCACAGCCACAGCAGCGTAGTTCAGGAGCTGGAGGGGGTAGCAGTACTGGGGGAGCCGGTCAAAGCAGCAGGGGTATGGCTGGGGGAGAGCAGCAGAGCTGACGGTTGCAAGTTGGTGCGCAGTCAGGTGAGACAGCACAGGTGTCAGTCCTGTGACAGGCCAGGCATCTAGCAGGTGGTTATTGTTGCCGGTAGTGGTCGGGATGTAGTACAACAATTGTAAAGAGGAATGACAATTGTGCGCAAATCGCACATTGGCATGTGTGTGATCTTGTGCAGCTGTACAGTTTGTTGGCCGTTGGAGCCGGGCATATCTCCTCAGGCACCATGCCTAGCGTCTCCTTTAGTGTCTTTGAAAGTGTTGCGTGTATATATCCTGAGGCAGCCTGTGAAGCAATGTATGTGTGTGCACAGTGGCTGAGATTGTGGTTGTGGTTGCCAAGTTATCATCGGCTTATGGCATGCAATAAAGTTTTCAGCATCGGTCTGGCCAGGCACATGTTCATAGTGCTGAAGCAGAGGTTACTGCATAGTTGGTAGTTGTCAAGTGGTCTGGTCATGCGCAACCACAAGCAAAGTGTGAAGACAGTGAGTCATAGCCAATTTCGCAAGATGGGGTTGGATTTGATGTTGCTGCTTCTTGTACACACAGCTTACGTCAGGGTGTGAGCTGTGTACCTTAGTCACATCAGCAAGCCATGTCTGAGCAGCAGGAGGTTTGCCAGCACACATGCTGAGGACAAGATCTGGGTCTCTCCAAAGGGACATATAGCACTTCTAGTATGGGAATGGTGCAAGCCATGTGGGCTGCCGATGATGTACACAGCTACTGTGTCAGCGCTTCGTCTGATCAGGCACTGAAAGATGATGCCAGAAGCAGCATATACAACCTGAAGGTAATGCTGAATGTTGGCTACAGGCCTCTTCCTTTCAGCATTCCAATTTCTTACATCTGCTCTTGTTTGAGCTTCATGTGGTCAAGCAGGTGTGCATCCATTGCTCACTGGCCCTCACAACAGGACAGCCCTATTTAGATGTTCTGCAGAGGATTGTGGGTACGCTGCATCACACTTGAGTCAGGCAGAGTCGGGTAGTGTGCTCATCAGGCAAGTCCAGTAATTGGTTTTCATTCTGCCTTGCAGCTCAGGGGGAAAGACTGCTGCATCTCCCTGTTGCATGTGGCTTGTTGTTTGCAACTCAAGCTCTCTCCTTCACCTCTTTTTGCGTGTCATGCATGCTGTTGAGGTGCCATGTTGGCTGTGCGACAACACCTAATGTCTTGTGCAAGCACACGTTCTTTGTTGATGCGCATTCTGTGCTGGCCGTACCAGGCATGATCAGTGACGCATGGTCATGGTCCAGATTGCATGCAAATGCTGGGTACAAGACTCATCATGATTTGAGGACATGTTTCAAGAGCTTGCCAGTATCACCTGGTCATGAATTGTTCCTGATATGAGTATTGTGGTGTAGCAGTGCATTGCTGTGTGACAGCAGTCGATAGCACTTCATTCCAGGTTCACAGCAACTGCTGGGAGCTTAAAGCACAGTTGTCTCTTGAGTGTGAAGGGTGAATGTCGTGTATGATGAGGATGCAAGTGCTTGGCTGGCCTGATTGAGCTCCTTCAGGGCTGCTGGATCCATGAATCCGAATTGATTTGATCATAGTGGGCCGCAACTTGCAGCAACAGTACAGCTGTTCATTTGCCTTGTCATGCAGCATAGAAAGTTATGCACATGCCATCATGATCGCAACGGTGGACACGTGCCAACTTGTAGACACCGTTCTGTCTGCCTTATAGTATATTGGAATATGTGCTCAGCCTGGCACCTTACAAGTTCTGATTACCACAAGCTGCGGCTGTGGTTGATAGTTGTGAAGGGCTGGTTTGCCAGCTACAGTTATGCTGTTGTGTTGCTGCTGGTATTATCAGTACGAATTCACATACTGGCCAACTTTGATTAAGGCCATAACTTGAGGTCTAGCTCGTATATATATCAACACTACTGGGTAATGGCTTTCCTCTGTCAGCGATACTATTATTGCATCAGCTTGGCTGCACCAGCCGTAGCTCCCCCTTCTGTCATAAGCTCGGGGCCCAGTCAGCAGCCAATGTTACCAAGCAACACAACCTTGTCTATGTTCTTTGGTACAACCTAGTCATCATCCTCAAAGTCATCTAACAACTCTGCATCAACCTCCTCTTCCTGCTGTTGAGCAGCTTTGCCAGTATGCCGCAACTTTAAACGACCTGTTAGCTTACCACCACCCTTACCCCCCGCAGCAGCAGCAGCCTTACCACCACCAACAGCACTACCAAGCTTCTTATGGGATACAGAGGCCTTTGGCCCCTGATGATGACCTACACTGCCCTTCTCTGCTGCTGTTGCTGCTGGAGCTGGACTATTCTCTCTGCTTGGCTCCCTACTGCTGTCGCCACTTTTGGGTGTGATACCCTTCCCTTTGATACGCAGCTTTGGGGCCACACTTGCAGCCCCATTGCTGCTACCTGCACCAGCACTTTGTTTGTCATGCTTTTCACCCTTCTCTGCTCCACTTGCTGCTGCCTGCTTGCTTGATTTGGCGGCGGCTGCTCCTGCTTGGCCACCAAGCTTAATTTTGACCTTACCCTTTGGTGGCAATGTCTTAGCAGGGCCTGCTGCAGCGCCTCCAGCATCTGCTGCTGCTGCTGCTGCTTCCTTTGCTGCTTTCTCAGCTGCGCGTGCTGCTGCCTTTGCTTCCTGTTCAGCTTTGAGCCTCGCTGCTTCTGCCTCTTTCGCCTGTTGTATCTCCTGCAGCGTCATGTTGATGGTGCCATCATCTGTTGCTGCCTTGACTGCAGCCTGGTAGGCAGAGACTGGAATGCTGAACTCATCAAGACGGGCTTGCTGTGTCTGCAACACACACAATGCAGCAGCAGCAGTAGGTGAGACTGATTACCTGTTATTACGTTGCTGTGCGTTGTGCATGCGAGGAGACATCCATGGACAGCGCATGCATTGCCGACCCAGATGGCAAACACAGCCTCGGTATATGTTATTAACCATGACTTCTCAAATTGCATAATTGAGTAGAGATTCATGTACTGCACTAGTGTACTTGAAGTTTGTTCCACAATATGCCGCTATATGATGACAAGGGGTCTAGCCCTTAGTCAGGCATGGATTGTGATTGCTAAGCAATGCACCACTTACCCAATCAGGATAAGGCGGCAGTCCTCTGATCAGCTGCAGCAGCCCCCGGCCTGCCAGTGAGTAGCCATACGCACACCTCAATCTACTGCACAACACATCTTGCAACACTGGCAGATCAAACTGCTGCTGCTGCTGCTGATTCTCTTGCTGTGCTTGCTGGGGTGTTTCCTGCTCCTCCTTGACTGCAGGTTGCTGCTGTTCATCTTTAATATCTGGCTGCTGCTGCTTACTGTCTTCTGGCGGGCAGCTGGCTGATCGTTGCTGCTGCTGCTGCTCTCCTGTTGGTGGCAGTGCCTTGACCGCCGCTGCTTTCTCTTGGGCCAACAGCTGATCTAGTGTAGCTGGAGGATAGATGGGAGCAGGTTTTGTGATGTACCTACAGAAATAAAGCAGAAACAACAGGCAGCATTGAGAGCACTAGTAGCGTGTACCAGGTACCAAACCTCAGGATGAGACGAGAGACAGGAGAGACACATATACTTCTAACATGGTAAGCACTAATGACATGAACACCAGATGCACATATATCACACAGATCAATAGGATTACCATACAAGTGGTTCTTTCTGGCTCACCTGTAAGCAGAGATGACTTGTCTGCCATATAACTTGGCCCTGTCATCACCCAATGCAGGATACTGCAGCACAGCATCGAGCGCAGCTAACCTCCAACTCAATGCATGAACAGTAGCGGGAAGCCACTTCAACCCCTGCCGATGCTGCTGCTGCCGATGAAGCATCTCCTCGTGCCTTGGATCAAGCTTGCCAGGTTCTGCCGCTGCTGCTACTGTTGTCGCTGCTGCTGCTGTTTCAGGCGCTGGAGTCCCGCCTTCTCCTTGATCAAGTGCTGCTGCTGCTGATGGCAGTGCTGGTAACACAGGTGCCAGCCATCCCTGAAGATCAAGCTGAGCAGTAGCCACCTCAGCCCCACATGCCAACCAGGCACCCTTCACACATGGGGTGTTTTGCATAATCTTCCAACTATGTGATATTAAAGGCACCCGTTCAGCTTCTGCCTTCTGTCGTCCGCGAGTCTTCTTGCCCTTATGATCTTGACCTTGTCCCTCATGCTCAAGTGCTGCTTCCAGATCTGCTAGACAGTTCCTCAGTGAAGTAAGATTCTGTGCTGCTGCTACTGATTGTACCCAGGATTGGTGATCCCAGGTGCAAGTGACCTGCATTTGATCTGCTAGCAGGGCTTCAACCCTCAACATATCACGCTTTAGCTGCTTCACCTTGACATCATGGTTCCAGTTCCCTTGTTGCTGCTGCTGCTGTTGTTGCTGCTGTTGGTCTGGTGACAAATCTTGTGCTGCTGCTAGTGCTGCTGAGATGTCGTCTTCTTGTCTACTGCTGGTCAATGTTGCTGCTATGAGGACATGTCCACGTTGCAACCAGAGGTTGCTGGCTGCTGTTGCCTCCTGCTGAATCTCAGGGGGCTGCTGGTCTGGTCACAACAAACAAACAAGAGAGCAAGATCAAACAGGATGCTTCTTGCACCATGTCAGTGACAACACCCATCAAGCCGACACGATTGGACAGCATTCATAGTGTGCCGACATGACAGGTCAAACCTGCACCGTACACCCCAAGCATCAGCAATGTCGCTGTTCGTCTCACCTAGTGATTTAGGCATGGTGAAGTGAGCTCCTGGCATTGCTGCTCTGACCTGGGCCTCCACTCTTAGCAACGACTGATGCAGGGCACCCTCACGTAAACCCCGGGGTTCAAGCACCTGAAAGCAACGGTAGCCAGCGGCATAATGCGCAGAGGCAGTCATCAAGGCAGCACAATCATCAACCACAATCAGCCTGGTCAAGACCCACATATGGATGATGATGCAACACTTGCTGAAAGATACTACCCAATCACACTAACTTGCTGCATTCTATTGAAGGCAGCTGCAAGATCTCAAGGCATTTCTTCAGGCTGTGATGTTCATGATCAGCTTGATCTACATGAAAGCTTGTTCACAACAGTCAGATAAGTTCAGTGCTTCACATGTCCCTACTGAGTCTGCTGCTGACCTGTTTGAGCTGATCCAGCTGCTGTGGCCTCAGTATGACCTTCCACTTGCTGCCATCACCATACTCAACAAAGATACGAGCAGTGTTGCCATCAGCTGGATGACCTAAATGCACACAGGCACAGAAAAACCCGTTAGCCCACTTCTACTTACTTTATTACCACAGGCATCAGATGCATGAGGGACATCACAATTGCTGCTGACATTGCATGCTGTTTCATAACGGACACAGGCATCTCTGCCTTGTAGAGAGCATGCTCCAATTGCTGTCGGGGAGATTGAAGGCATAAACAGCGGCATCCTGCACGGCTAGTACTATGGGTAGTCTGACAGTTGGTTGACTCTCACCTTGATCTTTGCTGCCACTTCCCTCTTGCTGACCTTCTGCTGTCACCCTGCCCCAGTAGCTGCTCGTGACACTGTAATCAGGGGCAACAAGGAGCCAGTACCTGTGCACATACACACAATGACAGCAACACAGCACTGCTGGAGGACTCACACGGGCATATGTGTTGTACAGCTTTCAAACAAGACTGTCATGTTTGGTTGCAGTCCGCTTGCTCCCTTGATACGTACTTAGTATGTTGAATGCATCTTAGAAAAAAAGTAAGCTGGATGACAACTTAAGAGGGCAACCTACAGGTCACCTCACAATGCAAACAAGAGGTGCATTCCATTATCATTGTTCAGCCACAAGGCTGTCAAGCATGCCCAATACAAACCCTGCAGCATCGGCACTGGAAGCCACGCAGAGCAATAACCAGTGAGCAGTGCCATATGCTGCCGGCGATGCTGCTACTCAGTAAAGCAGTGATCAAGGAGGTGCCGCTCACTTGTTGAAGCGTCTGTCCATGCCAAGAGGCTCCAACCTCAACACATTCAACTCCTCACATCTCCTGATAGCCTCAGCACGTGCAGCACGCCTCGCTGACTCAGCTGCCAGCTCAGCCTCCAACTCAGCACGCTGAGCAGCCTCCTGCTGCTGCTTCTGCTTGGCCTCATCCTGCTGCTGCTCTGTCAACTGCTGCTGCTGAGGTTGGGGAGTACTGCTTCTTGGATCTGTGGCTGGCTGAGTTGGACTTGCACTGCTTGCCTGCTGCTGCTGTTGCATCTGATCGTGCTCTGACTGCTGCTGCTGCTGCTGCTGTTTGGGCGTAGTATCATCACCTGGTTGTAGTGTTACTGGCACAGGTTGCTGGTGCTGCTGGTGTTCATCTTCCTGCATGGGACTTGGCCCCTCTTGCTGCTGCTGTTGCTGTCCTGTTGCAGAACTTGGTGTGGTGGCAGGTGCTGCTGCTATGGGTATCGGGGTAGCTGCACGTGATGCAGCAACATGACCTGGCAAGCCGCCTGCTGCAGCAGTAAGTGCTTTTGCTGCTGCTTCCGCTGCTGCCATTGCGTCCGGCGCAATGACTTCCCCTGCTGCTGCTGCTCGTTGCAGCTCCTCAAGTCTCTGCTGCGCTTGTTCTGCTGCTGCCCGCGCCCTCATTGCTGCTTCTTCCTGACGCCGCTTCTTGTCAGCCTTCAAGTTCAACATGCAACAACACCAACACCAACATCTCTCATCATACAGGCAATAACGTTGCTGCATCGTCTCATCAAGACATCCCTGAGCCTACCAATAGCCTAAACAACCCACACAAGGCTCCAAACTCAAAAAAATGAAAGGACCAGCAATCGAGCTAATTAGCTTGATAGTCACTCAAAAGAGTTGCAAGCAATTTGTAAGCAGTAGTAGCCACCTCGGTCACTCCATTACCTTCATGTCATCCTGAAGCTGCTTCCTCAGCGCCGCCACCTCCCTCTCCCTGGCCTCTAACCTCATGCGTACACCTGGCCCATCAACAATAACGCCGATAAGCCACAGGAGTGCCATCACTCTGTCTGCCAGGCTGAGTGCATCATACCCTTGATGTTTGAGAGTGATGGTCCAGGGCTCGGCATCTGAGGGATCTTCAGGGGCTCGAGCAACAACCTCTTCTTCATCCCTGTGTATGGTGGGTCACAAGATGACATATCACATCAGTATCTGGTAGAGCTGATGCTCGGGACGAAGATGGAATGTATCTGGTAGGCGACATTGATTACACTAAGCTATTCTAAGCAGGTCTGACGCAGTTGACTGCAGACTCTTCCTTGAAGGTTCATTATATGTCCCTGTCTTACAACAAGCCGAAGCACATGGTAGCACAGCGGTCAACAGTTTGAACTGAAGTTGCGGCGGAAACCAAAGCTTCAAACAGCAGCCAGAGCTAGCAGCAGGGTATAATATAAACAGAGACTTACTCTTCTTCTTCCTCCTCACTATCAGAGTCCTGCCCATCAACAGCCATGGCTGTAGGACCACCTCCTGTGCCCCCTGCTGCTGTTGGATTCTGAGGTGGCTCAACCACTGGGGTCTTGCCAGCCGCTTGCATGCGTTGGTAGTATGTCACTATGGACTACAAACACAGAAACAGCAGTCACAACACATCAGCACTGGGTGATTCCATTGTGACACTGCATCCCACTTGCGGCAGTGGCCAAACAGTAGGCCCATGTAAGGATTTTGGTGAATGTGAGGAGTAGCCGGATTGAGATGACGCGCACACAATGCAGACTCATCAATAGACAGGGGCGACAAATCCTGTTAGCTGCTACTCAGTGTCCAGTCACACCTGTAGTGCATATGTCCCCCTGTTGAGTCTCATGAAGAGTATGTCTCTGCTGAGTGCCCCTGTGACACTGGCCTCAGGGTTCTTGCTGGTGCCCATGTCCCGGTAGCCATGGATGGCTATCTGCCTGACAACCTGCCAGAGACACAAGCGGTGCAACACAGCATCCATATAGCTTTACTCCAGTGTCTTCAGACATCACTGGTAAACAACATATGACACTGCATTTGACGCTGATCTGCCACAGACAAACTCAACCAAGGAACCCCTCCAACAAGTTGTGAGGTTCACAGGAACAAGCGATGGCTCCCAGCCGCGTACATGCTAACCAGACGTGTCAATGGCAAAATGAACTGTTATTATAGGTGGCACTATATTTGGTCCTGGCACTGCTTGTTTCCCTACCTCTGGTACAGGCAACCCCTCGGGTCCAGCCGCAGCCAGCACCCTCCAAGCAGCAGACATCCACGTCCCCTCACCAAACCTAGCTGGCAGCTGCAGCTTCAGAGGACCATCACCCGCCCACCCAGACGCAACATCCTCCCCCTCAAACCCTATAGACCCTTTGGGAGCTCTCCACTTCTTGCCGCGCTTGCCACCTGCTCCTGTGGTACCGTCTGTGACATCTAATGCCCCATCCTGCACTTGATGCTTGATGAAGACCCTGCTGCCACCTGCACCACCTGCTAAGGCTGTTTGCCGCAACACTTCTGGCCATGTCAGTGGGCCGAGGTGTGCTCGCCAGAGGTCAGGGTCGAGGCCCCAGGCCCAGGCTTCCTCCAGGCGCTGCGCTGCTGTCACAAGAGCCTTGTCCATCAGGTGCGGTTGAGGTGACTGCAGGTATTGCAAACAAGGTGGTACATCAACTCTCATCGCAAGTTGCTCTGCCAATCTATTCAGACTGCGGCAGATATGTACAACTGTTGACTGTTCATGACACCATCAGAGGTCCCTGCATAGAGTGCCAAACTTAGTGACTCGTACCCTCAGCCTTGATATCTTGAAATACCCCATTACTAAAACGCCCGTACCTGCAGAACTCCTGTTGCATGTGCCTCCTCCATATCAGCTTGTGCCTGTCTGAGCAGTATGATGTGCACCAGGCCCAGCAGTGGGCTACTGCTGCCTTGCAGGAGAGCAGTAAGCAGGGACTCCATGCTGAAGACAGGTACCCCCAACAGGTCACAGAAGCCAGTAACAAAACCCCAGGCTTCTATGAGCTGAGGACCAAGGTCACCATCAAGTTCAGGTGGGAATGCAGGCTGCGAGCACAAGCAGATACTTGGGGTCAACGATATCACCTTGATGTGTCGAAGCATTGTATGATACACTGTAACAGGACTGCACTGTTGATTGCCCAGTGAGCTCCAATTGTGAAGATATCTTTGCTAAGCATGCAGGAGGCTGATAACATATCATACGAATGCAAACTGCAATACATCACTACTGCAACCATTTGGGATAGCAAGGGCAATCCTGTAACTGTACCATAGCACTCCTTTTCATGACACCACTCCCAGCACCCACTGCTGCCCTACCTGCATCATAAGGTAAGGTGGTGGGAACTCTGGTCGAGGTGGTACAACAGGTTCAACAGCAGAGGGGTCCAGCCCTCTGGCAGCTGCCTGTGCTGCTGCTGTTGCCCTGGCCCTGACCAGTAAGGCCTCCATCTCAAGATCAAGGTCATCAGGTGGTCCGTGATGATGGTGATGCACGGTAGTGCCCTCACCAGCACCACGGCTTTTGCGACCTGATGCACGTTCTTGTTGCAACAGAGCCTTGGCCATCTCCTTCTCTCTGTACAGTGAGCAGCAAACAAGTCAACATCAGTAGTTACACACTGTCAGTGACTGGATTGAACAGCATGGTAGCCCACTTGGCTGCTTACATCAAAGACCAGACAGTACAAAGGAATGATTTGACTGGCAACAGGGGCATTTGCAGCTAAGCATCTTGCCCTGCAGGGAACTCCTAAGGAAAATAGATCACTGCCATACATATCTTACCGACGTTTGTCTTCAGCAGCTTTCCTCTTTTCCTCAGCTTTCCGTTCCCGCTCAAGCTGTGCTTCCCTCTTCTTATTCTCCCTTTCTTGCGCTGCTCTAGCTTTCTCCAACTCCTTGGCTTTGCGAGCCTCCTCACGCTGCCTCTCCCTTTCTGCTTTCATGATCTCACGCCCTGAAGGGGCCTGTGTGCTGGTGGCATGGAGGGCGGCCAGTTGCTGCATTGCCTCTTGATGTGCCACCTGGGCCACATCAACAACAGGGGCAGGACCCTCTGGCCTGCAGAAGCATATAGAGGAACATAACAGCTGTGAGACGATGAGTAGCAGTATACGAACAAGTACTACTGCTGGCTCAGCGGCAACATCTTGGTTGCACCACAAAGATCACCTGTTTGCAGCTCATGTAACCTGCAATTGGGCTCAAAGCATGTTACTGCTGTCTCTGCCTCCCGCCATGTCAATAGGTTACAAAGCACAGTGGTAGATTTCGGCATTCGTGCCACCAACTCAATTATAGATCAAGCGAGGCTGCTTTAAATCACCTCTTGCTTTTGCATACGATGCAAATGCAGAGGCTGGTCGTTCTTGTTTGTGGCAACACTCCATGTCAAATCTGCCCAAACAATGATCACATAATTGTGTGCCTTTGTCATGTCTGCAGCTGA
Source organism: Coelastrella sp. M60 (assembly GCA_001630525.1). NCBI lineage: Eukaryota > Viridiplantae > Chlorophyta > Chlorophyceae > Sphaeropleales > Scenedesmaceae > Coelastrella > Coelastrella sp. M60. Next base: position 12,028 of record LWCB01009971.1, read on the forward strand.
CTCATTGTACGCCGAACGAGAGTACCTCAAAGAGAGAGTTCCTAACATGTCAGCTAGCTGCTGCAAGTGCAATCATCACTTCTTCCTGGGGTATGACAGGAACGGTTCCTCTGTTCAAGAACAGTTCCTGTCATGTCGGCTAGCTGCTATTCTGCCTGTCCCTTTGTTGCAACTGCTCCCCTTGCAAAGCTGCATGATGAACTTACCCCAGTTTTGGCCTTTTGGCAGGACCTTGATCAACAATATCTCCTTCTCCTGCTGCTGCAACTGCTGCTGGTGCTGGTGGTGCCACCGCCTGCGGCATGGCAGCCATTGCTGCCGAAACTGTCGTTCCCTCCATCCCCATCATCTTTTTGCGTTTTGCAGCTATCAGAGCTGCTGCCTGCATGCCCTTCTTGCTGTTGGGTGCTGGCACACTGTCAAACACAAACGACTGCAAGCACACACAGCAGCACTGGTGTGTCACCCAGCAACCATAACCAAGCATCCAACTACTCTATTGTTGCCAATTTCAAACTACAACATGCCAACACTGCAAAATCGACCCTGACTTGTGTCACTGTATGTGTGGGCAGCATGAGAACATAAGCGCAACATACAGAGCATGTATTTGACCGCAAATGACAGTCAGCAAATTCTGATAAACAAAATCAGGCACAGAGCACTTGTAGCCACAGCAATATGTTCCTGCATTACAGAGAAATCAAGTTACTCAAGGGAGCAGCAGCAGAGACAGAGCTTCATCCACTGCCACTTACCAGTGGCGGTCCATCTTCCCTAAAAGACACTGGCAATGAAGCCTTAGCAGCCTCAAGAAGCTCAGCAGTTATAGCATCCATACTGCCAGGTGCAGGATCAGACGACCGCCATGCTGTCCCACCACTGACAGCAGCAGATGCTGGAGGCAGAGCTGCAGGAGCGCCCATACTCCCACCTCCACCTGCAGCTTCACTGTCATACCCAGAAGCATATCCAGCAGCCAAGCCACTGGCATCTGTTGATGGGACTGCTGCTGCTGCTGCACTTGGGCTGGCTAAGGGTGCTGCTGCTGCTGCAGTTGGAACCGCTGCAGGAGGCCCATCTTTGGGTTTATCCTTCCGCCGCCTTGTGCTGAACCAGGACTGCAGGAGACAGGCATTGAGAAGTGAGAGTAGGCACTATCATGCATCGTACCATGTGGTCCAGTGTCGCTGGATCACGTGACACTAGCCAGTTCAAGCTGGCCTGCTGCAGGGAGGATTCCAGACCAGCATACGCTCTTAGTGCACAACATCAACACCATGACGTCATGTTGTCCATCACTGCTTTCTGCTCTGAATAGATTGCCACTATCTGTAGTGCATTGTATAGATGCTTATGGGGGTCAAGTTGCTGTTGACAGCTGCTAGGTGTATGCCTCCATGTCTGATCCAGAAGAGTATGTTGATGCATGGATGATAACTACGGGGAATAGCTGCTTGCACTGCTGCAGGAATGACACCGGATGCTGCAGCTACAATGCAGTAGAGCTACATCAGGTCATGGATTCGCTGCTGCTCACATTGACTTGCTCCTCTGTTAGTCCAATGCGCTCTGCCAAAGTCCTGCGGAACTGCTGGTTGGGGTTGGGGTTCACTGCACACATGAAACATGCATGGGCAAGTACACTCCATTTCCGACTGGTCAAGATGAATACAGGCTGTAGGGACAATGAATTAGTGATTGACGTTGAGCTGGGGAGCTAGGGGAGGTGAGCTGAATAGACCGCTGTTGTGTTCACTCCTGGTGCAGATCATGGAACAAAAGTGCACAACCTCTTGTGAGCTCTATCTTCCCACACACTACTGCAGGCAACACATGTAAACTATGTCATACACTGGTAAGAAGCTTCCAAAACCTCCTTCTGTAATGGCGTCTTCACATTTCTGGACTTGCTCTTAGTACCTGCCTCTTCAGCTGCTGGATCTGCAACACCGAGAAAAGGAACGGAAAACAGAGCCATGCACCATAAACTGTTGCATTATACCTAAGAGCAAGTACGACGAGACGCCTGCAAGCCCGTACAGAGCATCATCACTTGGAGAAAGGCAACTCCTCAACACTGGGCTGCTGCAGGCATGAACTGTCCTGCCACCGCCCAGTACTGGACCCTCACCAACCGCTCCTGCTGTACGATCCCCTCCATTGTACGCTTCCATGCAAGGGGACTGTATTGGTCCTAGCTGCTGAGGCCTCTGTACTGTGCAGCAAGCGCTGGAAGAAAGGATACCAGATATAGGCGGTTCACTAGACCATTGTGAACAGCAAGCAGATAACAAACGGTTGACAAGCTTTGCTGTCAGCAAATAGATCTATCCGAGATTTGTGCGAGGTGAAAGTACAGCACGCACTGCGAAAGCGACGGTGTTCTGGCCAAGAGTCTGCCAATGTCCCTACTCCAAGCCGTGAGGCATGCGCTTTCTTGACAAACAGACATCTGGCTGGCTACATTCTACGTTGTGCCAACGACTGGCGTTGCAGCGTATGTTGAGCATCAACCACTTGAACGCGAGTGAATAACGAAGCTGAGCCAGGTTGCTTTGACAGGATGGATGATCTTTAGCTGGTTAAGAATTAAAAAACAGATGAACTAGCAACTCCTTCGGCATTGCAAACACTGACAGGCTTGTGAGATGGAATGGCAGCAGGTTGCCCGGCGCTGATCCTTGCTTGTACAACAAATTGCTTCCTTCCGCGTTACCAGGCGATGTCCACAAGACAGGTCCCCAGAAGGCAAATACGCAGCAACGCCCAGCAGACGTCAGCTGTAACTCAACAGCCACAATAAGAGGGGTGACCAAAACTGCTGTAGGCAGCTGACACTGGAACATCTGACAGTAACTCTGGGCTTGCGCAAGGCAATGCAAAAGACTCACACACGCAACAATTGAGGTGCCAACAGCTGGCAGTACACTGCTCATCAAGTATGCATTCACCATCATGCATTCAACAACGTCACTGCTCAGCCACTGCCAAAAGACATCACCAACCGGTACCCCCAACATGCCGGGCATAACCACTCCGAAAGGACGCCAAAGGCTGGTTGAAGGTGGACAAGCGCACAACAGAAAACGTGCACAAGGATAAACTGAGTGGTGAACAATTGACACAGGCAGTGAGGAAGTGTACTGCTGCAATACAAGAAACAAGAAGCTGCCGAACAGCACACCTGTGCGCCTGGCACATACTCTGTTTCCCCAATAATCCAACCAGCTGCTTGAAGCAACAAGACTTCAGTTCCTGATGAAAGAAAAATTTTCAGGCATGTCAAAATTGCCTTGATTACTACAGAAAACTGCACCTTGGCTCACAAAATGCCACACGCTCAAGTTGCAGCTGCCCAAGCCGCACTCGAGGTACTATGAGACACACCCGGTGCTGTTGACAACACCACTGTTTGTTGCACGTATCAAGTTGTGACATGCCGGTCCCAATGACAAGCACACTAGCGTTTGCCATAGGTACAAGTTCATAATGAACACACAAACACACACACACACAGCTGCCTGCGGTGAGTCACATGAAAACTCAGGTATAGAGACACACCTCTGAGGCAAACACACAAAATCCTCAGATATGAAGTCAGCAGGGCGCCTGATTTGAAAAAAAAAACGCCGCAGAAATTTTGCCAGTCGGGCAGATACTACTAATGAGCAGCCAGGACAAAGTGCTCGCGAAAGCACACCTAGTCTCCGCCGCCTCACCATCAGGTAGAATACCAAAGGTCAGATAGATATACACACACACACGATGATACACCCCAAAACTTGGTGCAGACTTTGTCTGAACAATTTCATGTTGCATGACAAAGCACACAGCTGCTGTACACACACCCAGGCCTGTCACTGGTACACCTGTTCATGATGCAGGCATGACATCTGTTATGCCAGCGAGCACAAAGCTGGTCCAAATAGGAACATAACATGCATGCGCAACATTCGAGGCCACCTGAATCTGTGCCGCCAACCCATGGCAGCATCAGCAACAAGCAACATGAATACATTGGTCAATCAACCCAGTTGAAGCAACACTACCCCGTGGCTGCCTATGGCCAAGCGGGCACACACGTCCTGCTGGTGATGATACACACACGCACTTACACACACATCTTGGAACCGCCAACAACCAGCTTCACTGCATCAATCGCTGCCAACAGCCCTTCCAGAAACCAAGCAAATAGTCTGCTTATATGATACCTACCATAGCACCCAAAACAAACGCAGTGAGGCAGTACAAACAGCTCTGTGATACCACCACATCACAGCATCACCCGGCCAAACGTTGAAAGGATTCCAGGTTGTATAAGGCAGTGAGACTGCACTGACAGAGTGTTATTATTCCCATACCCATATAGCGAAATCAATTGCTCTGCCACCAGCGGGACAACGAGATCAGCAGCATTAACTAAAACAGTGTGTTGCCTGGCTGCCAAACCACCACTGCATGTGGGCAACAAGCCTGTGCTGGTTAGGGCACACAGTTCATGAGACCCTTCAACATGACCACTAACACCCTCGTCGACACCTGCTGGACACAGCTACAACGTATCCATCTTCGTAGCTCAACTGCAAAGCTCAACCTGAGACCATTGCCACATAACACTCAGACTTCTTCAATAATACTTCAGCCTCACTCCTCATGAACAACTTACCACCAGAGGCAATGGTCGCATGCCCAAGCTTCACAAAGCAAGCATAGCAGCACCTTGCCACATCACGACAGTGAACAGCAATCCTCCCAACTCAGCAAGTGATGCAGCAATTACGGCCACTGCACATGATACACCATTACGACAATCATATGCCACCAATGATTTGCGCCACAACACACCTCAGTAAACACGCATCCTTTCACAACCTGCACCAGAGACGGCAGACTGACACTGCAGCAACAATGCGACATACAACACATGTAAACAGCCTCTGCAACTGATCTCACCACAAGCCCACTGTCTAGTATTGCAATCTCACAAGGCAGCTGCAGACAAAGTCCTGTTTAGCTGCTGGATGCTGTCATGCTTTGCTGAGTGTGCTAGACTGACAACCCTCAGGTGTCAGCTCAAGGCTCATAGAGACTGAAGACAGAGACTGCAAGTAACTGCATAGAACAAGCATGCGTGTCGAATAGAAAGCAGTTGACGATGTGAGCACGTTTGCCACAGGCAGACCAATAGAAAACATGCAACATCGTTGAAGGTTGACCAGCTTCATATGCAGACTATCAGACATGAGAATGAATATTGATCACCTTGAGGCGATCCTCCCCAGCAGCAGCAACAGCGACACAGAAGAATATTAACATGCAACCACACACAGGCCTAAGGAGAGTCCACAAGCAGCACAGCCCAGACACTGAACAGACACTCAGCATACGCAATACTAGGTGTTTACGGAACCATCCACTGCTACAGCACGCAATGGCCCGACCCTCTCTCTCCCACAGCGGAGTGGTCATTGACTCAACAAGATACCTGTTGACACATTCAACACACTCTCATACAGGACACTCGGTGTGTCTCGCTCATCATACCAGAGCAGCTGTCCCGCTGCCATCATCAACAGCACTGTCAGCGTCTCTCGCCTACAACAGCAAGTTGCACAGTGCCCACAACAGAGGCTGGGATATGCCCCACACGAGCAGAGCCTCAATTCTCCATAACCTCAGGAACTCCCTCCAGCATGTGCGACACCACATGGTGCCGCCTGTGGCCCCTCAACTTACGGCTGCGATGCTGACCCTTGACAAGTACACTGCCACTGGAGCTGCTGCTTCTAGTGCCAAGAGCCAGCGCCAGACCACCAGCAACCAGCATGGTGGCGACACCCCTCATCTTCCTGCTGCGAGGTCTGCTGCTGAGATGACCATGCCTGCAGCTTGCACTGTCATCACTGCTGCAGTCACTGCCACCAAAGCTGCCACTTCCCATTGACACCAGGCTGAAGGCACTATCGCTGTGATGGAGGGTTGGAGGGTTGGGGACCTCTCCAGCACCATACGCATCAGGATCTTCGTCATACATGCTGACTCGTTTCCTGCGAGCTTCAACATAGAGTGGTACAGTGCTAGCCAGCTTCTTGACGAAGCCCCACATGCCGTGCTTCACAGCAAAGCGAGCAAGGTTCTCTGGAATTTTAAACTGCTCGTGATGCAGCAGCACTGTCTCACAGGCTGGTGTATCAGCTCCCCATGGGTCTGGCACATCACAAGAGCGCCACATAGACCAGAACACGTCCATCTTGACAACCTTGCTGTCTGAATACTCACGGGGGTGGCCAGCAAGTGCCTACAGGTGAACAGACGTGCAGATTGCGAGCTAGACTAGACAATACTTCCAACAAATCACCAGCAAACAAACAGATTAAGCCAAGATGAAGGTCTGGTACGCACCACCTGCTTGGCCAACAATGCCAGATCATAGTTCAGAGGCCCACATGCAGATGTGCAATCTACCAGAGGCCCATTTTACCTTGGTGCAAGCATAAATGCCGTCTTTCTCCTTAAACTCTCTGCGAGCAATTGTGTACTCGCGATCACTGAGGAAGGCGAAGGGGAATCGGCGAATCCAGCGCACCACCTGCTGCCTCTGGCTGAAATTTCCATGCTCAAGCACCTCATGGTGATATACCATGCCATCCTGCAGCAATTAGATGAGAATCGAACATCTGACACACTTACTCACAAGGAAGGAGCACAGCTGGACAGTATTCACTTTTGGAGATGCCTTGCTGACTCCATCACAGCACTGCATGCTTTACTGGGGATTGGCGGTATTTCGCAAGCGTTGGCCCAGATCTCCATTGGCTGATGCTGGCTGCTGCTCCTCCTGCGCCATTGGATGTAAAGCTGAGCAACTCACCCAGTTTCTGCGGAAGTCATCATCCAGATACATATCACTGAACTCACGAGCTGTGGCATTGGGCACTGTGGTTACACTCTTGTACTCTGTCTTTCCATCAGGTAGTGT
>LWCB01009981.1:0-13457 GCA_001630525.1 Coelastrella sp. M60
GATGGTTTTGGTTTCTCCTTCATCACAATTTCTCCTTCATCATTTGTCCCATGACTTCAGAACGAGAGAACATATTAGCTACAAGAGCATCAAACCACACTGCACAAACAACAGTAACACACTTTCTGCATCATACAACATCACATGTGAGCATAACCTGAAGGTGAGCACGGTTGACTTGGCCACACAGACCAGCCTGGGGCTGTACAGCTGACATGCTGACAACTAATCAAATGACAATACACTTGATCTAAATCAGGTACATGCCGGGTAGGTCACTCAGAGCTTCATCCTGCACAATCATTATGGCCAGCTAATCAGATAGTTATACCACTACATTAAAATACATTCTGTCAGTGACAAAAAGGATGAATGAATGATTGAATGTACGTCAGGCACCTTCAAATGGTGCCCGCTTAAATTGAAGAAGGGGATTGCAGAAAGAACATATAGCGACTCAAAGAAAGATGCCATGTATAGCAACATTCAACATAACCTGCACCCTGTTTTGTACTTGACGTATCCCGCGACTTGCGCACAGCAACATAATCTGGTTGTATGAACACGTGTTTGCAATTAATAGTCGCACTGTAGCTCGACAATAATGGTTTCTGTGCCAAAAGCACACTGATGATGAGCCACTTTTGCTGTTCCTGTGATGCAGCCTTGTGTATGACAATTGAAGCAGTGATATCCACAAACCTCCCCAAATGTGCCACAACAGCTCATGCAATTATGTTCATGAAGAATTGAGTTTGAACTGAGGTTCCACCAATAGGCACTACACAACATAACATGTCTTTCAGCTGCACACCATCTTGATCAGATCCGCCCCAGAATTTTGTCACAGGAACTTCTTCCATGCAGCCAGTTCCAGAAGCAGCCAACATGCCAGCCTTGCTCCCAATGTGATGCCCAGCAGTGTCACCATATTTTGACCCAGACTGAGGCCAGTCTTGGTGGCAGCAGGAATCAATTCTAGACCTGCAGGATCAATTGCGCAGCATTGTGTGCTCTCAAGCAACGAATACATCATCAGAACTCATCGGGTTGTCACTGATATTTGGCATAAGAAGAAGCACACAAAGCCTATCAATCTGAGCAAGGCACAACAATACCACGCGAAGCCTAGATTATGTAGAGTGCTGCCATCGGTAGGTATCAAGCTGTTGGTCATTGCCACATGCCATCGCTGCTGCTGCTGCTGAGTGTTCCTACCTGGCACAGCCATGTTGCCATCTGGAGTCCTGAACACCAGTCCCTCGAACTCATTTGTGACCAGTATGTCGGTGGCAAAGCTGAAGTATGAGATCTTTGACACCCACACAAAGTACACCGGAATGTTGCGCACCTGACACAACAAACAACGCATCTCAGCTTCTTGTTGGACACCCAAGATACAACAGTCTGGCCATGTAGACATGACAGATGATGGCTTGTGTTAATCACAAACATAAGTAGTGTTGTGACATGCACAGTTGCTAGAATCTCAAACACCTGTCTGTTGCCGGAGCCGCTCAAATGGCAAGCAAGATGCATCTCTGTGCATGTTTGCCCTTGCTGCTGTCTGTTCACCTCCCTTGTCACTCACCAGGAAGCCACTGAAGCTCAGTAGAAACACCAACAGGGCCGACAACACCGTCACCCCAATCTTGCTGTCTGGTGTCACTATGGCACACAACACCCCAATCGTCTCACTGGCCAGGGCAAATAGCACCAGGGTGGCCCACCAGATCAGGAACTTGCTGGCTGTGGCTTGGAAGCCAAACATGAAGTACAGCAGCACAGCAAACAAACTGACCTCTACTGCCTCAATGGGAGCAGCCACCAGGGACTTGGCGGCAAAGAAGGAGCCCCTGGGAGATGAAGAAGAGTAAGAGGGAAGCAAGGGATTAAGGTTGTCGGCAATAACTTCACAACCTGATTTTTCTGCATGGTGTTTCATGTTAAGGTGATGCGCCTTGAGTTGCCTTGACTGAGTGCACAGCTGCCCTCAGGCTGGCAAGCAGCACTGTTGAAGGCTGGCAGGCAGGGACAATTTGACCTCTGCAAATGGTCACGGTCCAGCGGAATGCTTGCAGTTTGCTACACTGTTTACCTTTTGTAGGTGTTTGTTCCCGCTTCTCTTCTCAGTAGTGTTCTCTCATAATCCCAGAGCACTAGCGCTGTGTAGCTTGGTGTAAAGCACAACAGAGTGAGTGTCAGGAACACTGCTGACATCCTGTCATTGGGGTTATCAGGAAGCAGCGGGGCTTGGCGCAGGTACAGCAGACCTGGAGAGAGGAAGGCAGACATCAAATGTTGTGATTCACAGTCACCGTGGCAGCTATCACAAGGTGATGCACAACAACAAAAAGCAAGCATGCTGATAGTACAGTCTGACTGTACTGACTCAGTGGTGATTGCACAGATGTGTCTCAATGCGTACTGCAATATCTGCAGGATACATTGCAGCTCACATTGTGACACAACCACAATCACACTATTCCTGCATGTTTGTTCCGCTGTGGTCTGTAGTGCCTGTTTGCAGCATTGCAAGTGCTGGAGTCCCAGACTGACCTACGAACAATCCCAGGATGATGTACTGGCCCATCTCAGCTGCTATCATGATTGGTGTGCGCCACCAGGTGCGGAAGAAGCGCAGCATCAAAACATACACCTGGTACCAGACAGGCGGGCTGCTGCTGCTGGTGGTGTTGTTACTGTCTGTTGAGGTCCAGAATGATGAGCAGCAGCCGCTGCTTGGTGATGCTGTTGATGAGGTCACCAGGCTTTTATACTGTACATCAGGACTTGGCGGCATCACCACCACAACCTCGCCTTCCTGCTGCTGCTGCTGCTGCTGTTCCTGGATTACTGGTATGGTGGAAGGTTTTGTTTTCTCCTACAGAAGCAAGCAGCAATGCTGTCATGCCTGTTCGGAAAACAACATACCGGGTTTGCACCTTGCAGTACAGCAGATGTCATGTGCGCTACAGTTTGCTTCATGCTCTTTGAAGCACAAACAACATTGTCAGGAGGAACCTGATGAAGCTGACATAACAACAGCAGTGCAATCCATTGCTGTTTGTCGTGTGTAGGTCTTGCAACATAGATAGCCATTCAGAAAGCAAGCCTTGAAGACTGTTATCAGGCTCCGAAACATGGCGACTTCAACTGAATCAGGAGCAACGAAAAGACTGTCCTACCCCCGCCCTCCCCCTCTTCATCAGCTCTTTCTCCAACATCAATACCTTTGCTGTAAATGCATTCGCCAGTTGCTCAGCAATGTCAGCTGTACTGGCCAGTGTCATGAAGTAATCAGCAGGGTTCTTGTACATTGGACAGGAGTGTCCACAGGCCTGAAAGTAATCCACTGCACCAGACCAGGGTCCACTGTAAATCAGACGTCCTCGAGACAGCAGCATCCAGTCATCGAAACAGTCACAGATGGCGGAGTTGGGTTGGTGAATGGTGGCAATCACCTGACAGGAGACATGCAGCAGAAGCAGTAGCAGCAGAAGCAGTAGCAACAGCAGCACAGGAAGCTAAGCAATATGAAACATTCCCCTGAGATGGGACACAAGAAGCAGCAACTGCTTGTCTTCATCAGCCAGCATTGCATTCACTTTGCTGCACGAGCGAAACTCCCTTTCACAAAAGAATGTCTTGGGCTGTCAGAATGGTGCACAACGTATTGCTGCTGCTGTTGCTGGTGTCTGCTGTACCTTCTCACCATTTTTCCTGTTTTTGCCACTGCCTTGAGGGCTGTCACGACACCCAGAGCCATCTCACTGTCAAGACCTGTGAGAGGAGATAGCACCAGCAGCAGCAGTACTGGCATCAAGCCTTCGCATGCAGCAGGACTAGCAGCAACAGTGCGCGAAGTTGTCATGATTCAGAGCACCCTGTGTTGGCTACCCTGAGCACGCAGCAATGCCAACTGCTGGTGTAAACGCAAGCTTGGCCTCGCCTGCTACCCCAGACCACTCGTCAGTCCACTGAAGCATTTATCAGCAGATGGACAGCGTGCATCATGATGTTATTGCTGCTGCTCTTTCTGACCTGTTGTTGGCTCGTCTAGGAAGATGATTGCAGGGTCCTTCACAAGCTCGATACCAACAGAAACACGCCTGTGAAACAACAACACATCGGCAGCAGAACCAGCATTATCAGCATCGGGGGAAGAATGCATCTGCTGGTGATGGCAGCTGACACAACACATGAGAGGCAATCAACATCACCACAAGAAGTGCATAGTATGTACAAAACATCCAGTGTGCCCAGCTGTTCCCTGTGTCACCTCTTTTCTCCTCCACTGATTCCCTTTATGCCCAGAGTCTCTTCACCAATCAGCGTATCAGCAACATGACTCAGCTCCTAAATGGTAGCAGCAATGATGTGAGTGTTAGACATAGCATAGCAAAGCACAGCGTACGAACAGTAGCAACATCAGCTGTTGGGTAATAGCCCAAGATCTGGTTCGTCAGGGCTAGCATAGAGCGACTGTCAGGGCTGGCGTAGAGCGATTAGAAGATTATACACACACAAAAGGGTTAATTGCTGTGTGTGTAGCTATTCCTGTCAGCAAGCAAGCGTCTGCAGTACTACTGGTTTTGCTGTGTCAGCACAAGGCTGCTCCAAACCCACAGCTTCACTGTGCTGCTGTGTAATGATTGAGATCGACACATCACAGTGACATGATGAGTCTGAACAGCAGCTGGCGTGCCCTAACACCTGCTGCAGCACACACCAGTTGTGTCATCAGGTCGTTAACTCGCTGCATCTTCTGTGCTTTGCTCCAAGTGAACGGCAACTTCAATAATGCACTGGTTATCAGGGCCTCACGAACCTGTGACGCAGATGCAGCAGCAGCAGAAAGCAGCAGCAGCCTGGGCAGCTGCACACGCAGGCACTCCAAACCGGACAGTCACAAACATCAGGGTGCTCCCAGCCTGTCAACCGTGCACGCCTATGTTTGCATCTACCATCCTTACGCTGTACAATGCCACAACGAGGCATGACCTCATACTGCGCCTAGCCTGACAAGACTCACGAAAAACTCACAGTAGCAGAGGGCACCAGCACATCCTTCTGCTGAACATAACTGGTGATCCTGGCAAAACTGGATTCTTTGATGGGAACTCCATTCAACATTACTGCTCCACTGGATCTGCCATTCACTTTCATGCCAGCCAGGATGTCCAGCTGCAGCAGAGAAATACATGCTATGCTTTGTCAGTCACTAAGCCAGGGACTCAACCGATACTGCTTAGATACGACAAACGCGCATGCGCGAAACCGTTTACTGACCAGGGATGTTTTTCCTGCCCCCGAAGGACCCATCAATGCCGTTAGGCGCCCAGATGCGGTGGTGCCGCTCAGGTGTTTGAGAATTTGTTTCGCGGTTCCCGTGTTCTTTCCATGCTTGACCGTGACCTCATAGCAGATATCCTGAAACGAAATTACATAAGCACACTGTTGAGGTGGCTCCATCTGCGCTGGCTCTATGCTGCTCAGAGGCAGGCCTAAGGTATATACCGGGATGTATCGGACGATTGTCGCGTACGGGGCACGTACAAGCGCTGTGTTCACAATGAAATTTGCCAGACAGGCTGACGGAACTGCAACCAGGGGTTGTGAGGCTGTATAGCGGAGCGCGGTAGGACACTCAAGTGAGATTGGTCTCACTCATCGCGCGTCGATCGCGTCGATTAGTTTATGGTCTCACTCTAGTACGAACCGTTATAAGTGTAAGACCTGGAGCTGCTATTTCTGCATCAATTGTCCACACATTAGGAGACAATAAATGCTGTGGCAAAGGCTGTTCGCAGCGCACTTTGACAGGCACCAAGGACGCCACCTGCGGCATGCACTGCGCATTCAATGATAATGCGGCAACAGCTCCTCAAAGCATCATATTATCAAACTTCTGAAACATATTTTCTGCACGTAAAGCAGACACAATGCAGCAGCAGTACATAACTTGTGTAACAAACTTGTACTGGTTCAAAGCACAGCCAGTCAATACAGGTCTTTGCTGTTATAAATGCGCTCGGTTCGTTGCGTGTAAGTATTGCTATTGTCTAGGTGCTACAGTTCAGATTCATTATGGCCTTTGGCTGTGATTTAGGTGCCTGAAAGCTCGCGAACATCAATATGGGCTGCGTGGTCAATCTACAAGGCTCTTTGTTGCTTCATGGTGCGCCATGTAGGCCCTTGGTGAGTGATCGTACCTCATGCATCAGTAGGATGTGCTGCTTACCTCTGCAAGTTGTAATGATGAAGAGACCTTTGCATCTGACAGTACCTGCAACACCTGGTACTGTTGCCAACAGGTAAGGGGCTGCAAAGGAGAGTGAGCACAGAATCATTGTTGTGTCGTTACGTTGTGGACTCTGTTTCTGAAGGGCGGCTGTGGACATGTATGTGTGCTGCTGTGCAGAACTGCAGAAGATGAAATTTCAATTTCTTTACAAACGTAAGACAGCCTACCCACATGCAGCATCGGTCATGCAGTCTACACCAGGGTTCAATACCACAAACACCCCTAATAGCATACATGCAGAAACACATGTAAGCAAGGGACAAGCATCCCAGCAGCACATGCATTCAGCATCAGCCTGTACCATCCCAGCAGCAGCAGCGCGAGCTATGCAGCAGCAGCCAGTGACAGTCCGAACAGAGGATCGCATGCAGATGCTGCTGGAACAGGTGCAGCAGTTTAGACAGAAAGACAACAGCAGAGGCAGCAGCATGTTATCAAGCACAACCTGCAGCAGGTGCCGCCAACGCAGGGTGGTGGAGTTCGTGGTGGCGCTGTGGCTTCACAACACTCGTTAAGGACGCAAACATCCAGTTGCCGCGACAGGGCGATGCAGACGTTGAAGGTCCATTAGCAGGTGAGGTACTGCCCACCTCTGAACCCTAAACCCATCCTACTTAGCGCACTCAGCTGTCTGTTTTTGGAATATTATCTCCCTTCCTTGAACCAAAACAGTCGACATGTGTTGCCAAATTGGGAATCCAACAGGCATTCGAGTATCATGCGATAATGATTTGTTAAACATCTCAACTTCTTAAACTAAATGACGTAAGTACATATCCGTAAGAAATTCCATGGAAACAGGGCCAGGGTCCTTTGGAAGCAGATGCTCAAGCCCCTTTGTCTGCTTCAGCTGTCCTAGCATATGCTGCTACCACCAAGGACACGTCCTTTTCACACCAGTAGCAGCATGTCGCTGGTACTGTTTCTGCCAGTTCAGTGAACGAGGGACGTTTGACTTATCAGCTACACAGCTTAACCTTGAAGCACGATATAGGACATATAATGCATGCGAGGATCCCAAGGCCTTTTACAGAAAGCTGGGCCAGGGTAGGGACCAGCTGGCAGAGAGCTTATGCAAGCCGGCACACAGAACACACTCCTGCTCCCTTCAGTTGTGGCGTTCACCGCAGTGTAACCAGGCAGGTCAGCCACAGCCACAGGGGCCATCTGGCGTCCCTGCTTCGGTAAAGTTAATCCGCTTCCTTGCAGACCCAGAGAGTGACCCGCTTGACAGCACACATCAGTGAGCTACAGCAACAGCTCCTCGAGTATCAAATTCAGCTTGAGCAAAGGCAGAGCAGTCGGTAGCTAGTGGCCAGAATGCCCCTGGACCTGTCTTACTGGATGCAAAGGGACGCAGAAAGTTGACCCGTTGCAGAGGCTTGCCACCAGTTCTGGATTTGCATGACTCATGCCCTCCAGCGGCTGGAGGGCAAGAAGGCGGCAGAATTGCTGAAAGGGCATTGCGGGACGCCTGGGCTGCTAGTGGCAACTCAGGTAGGAGCCTGCATGTTTTGTGCATATGTTTGGCATGTATGCATCTGTAGACTTTCTCAACTGAGTATTCATTGTCTGTTCTTAGTTCTGCTCATGAGATAAGACCTGCCTTCACCACGCCCGGTTGCACCCCAGTCAAGGACACTGTTGTGCATACCAGCCCGACGGTACTCAGCAATGATTGTGAGCACAGCATTGTGAGCACAGCTCTGCTTGCAATGCAGGTGGTTCCCACAACATTCTTGTTGATTCAGGCCCGTCTTGCCATGGCCTGTGGCCCAACTATCAGCAAGTTCCCCCAGACCATCATGCAGCTGCACTGAGGTTCGTACAAGGTATCACTGGTGCCCTTCAACAGCAATGTGTCCCATTACGCAGCTGAGAAAAGAGAGTCTGGTGCAGCAGCGGCAGGTCTACAAGGCAGAGGCAATCAACAGGCTGCTTCCGGCCGGTGTGAAAGCAGACATCTTGCAGGCTTTTATAGATCAGGCTGTTCTGCAGGCCAATAATAGCAAGGCTGGCAGGAAGCGCAAGGAATTGCCAAGTCAGGACGAGGATGATGATAGTCGTACTATAGTCATACAATAGTATTGACGAGGGAACCACCCACTCCCCTGAGCCACCTTCAGTCAGACAACGTGCAGCAGCCATGAGCTACAGGCTGGTAGGAGACCACCTCCCATGTAACAAATTCTCATCAGATGGTGGCGCACATGTGCAGTTGCTTGAGCAACTAGAGCTCTGTTGAAGTTCACATCCACGAGTTCTTGGGATTTGGAACAGCAACAACAGCCTCCTGGTCAACACATGTTACAGCAGCGTCAACAGCAGCAACCTCTGGGTCAACACATGTCACAGCACCAGCAGCAGCGGCAGCAGCAACAGCGACCTCTTGCTGTTAATCAACATGTGTCACACCAGCAGCAGGAGCAGCCTCCTTGTCAACACATGTCACACTTCTCCACATTGTCTTAGGACTTAACATGAGAGCATAAGCTACAAGAGCATTATACCACGCTGCACGAACAACAGCAACATGCTGTCTGACATCATACAACATTATCAAATGGTGTATAATCAATGATCATACTTTGAAGGGGAGTACTACTGACTTGGCCACGCAGACAAGCTGCTTGGGGCTGTACGACTGACATACTGACATGCAGACACCGAGTAATAATACACTCAAGCAAAACTGGTACATGCTGGTTAGGTTGATCAAAGCTTCGTCCTGCACAATACTTGTGGCCAGCTAACCATATGGTTACGTTATACTACCTCTGGCCCACATTGATACAATCCTTTCAAAGAATAAAAGTTTTAATGACAGAAAGGACATATAGTGACACACAGTAAGATGCCATATGTAGCAAATATACCCTGAACCCAGCATTCATTCATGACAACAGTGCCAACTTGCAGACAGCAGCATGATCTGGTTGTATGCACGTGTGTTTGCAACCAATACTCGCACAGTAGCTTGGCAGTAATGCTCTCCTGCTCAAGGTACAGAGGTGCAGAGCCAATAATGCTGTATTTGTTAACCCATCCCAGATGCAGCATTGTGTTTGACAGTTGAAGCAGTGGAATCCCCAAATTTCCCAATATAGGCCACAGCAGCTCATCCAGACCACATCACGACCCTGAAAGATTGAGTTTTTCTGGGGTTCCATTACTACTATGATAGGCGCTACACCACATGTGCTACAGCGCAAGCACAATATTCACCCAGCTGCCCTTGCAACATGGTCATACAAGAATAGATACAAGCACTCATAAGCACACACCACCTAGATTCCCTCAGCAAGACATCATCATGATGATAAGC
This sequence comes from Coelastrella sp. M60, assembly GCA_001630525.1. Classification (NCBI taxonomy): domain Eukaryota; kingdom Viridiplantae; phylum Chlorophyta; class Chlorophyceae; order Sphaeropleales; family Scenedesmaceae; genus Coelastrella; species Coelastrella sp. M60. Next base: position 9,633 of record LWCB01009981.1, read on the forward strand.
TCACAAAACCATCACAGGAACTTCCTTACTGCAGCCAGTTCCAGCAGGAGCCAACATACCAGCCTTGTTCCCAGTGTCATACCCAGCAGTGTTACAATGTTCTCACCCAGGCTGAGGCCAGTCTTGGTGGCAGCAGGAATCAGTTCAGGGCCTGCAGGATGAATTGCGCAGCATTGTGTGCTCTCAAGCAATACATAAACTGTCTGGGCTCATCCAGTTGTCACTCTGAATGTGGCATAAGGAACTTCCTATTATAATGATCACACACAAAGCCTCTAGATCGGTTGAGCATCCCACAACACTATGATACTACACAAAGCCTCGATCCATCTAGAACGCTGCCAGTAATATCTATCAAAAGTGTTGGTCACTGCCAGATGTCATCGCTGCTGCTGCTGCTGAGTGTTCCTACCTGGAACAGCCATGCTGCCATCTGGAGTCCTGAACACCAGTCCATCAAACTCATTTGTGACCAAAATGTCAGTGGCGAAGCTGAAGTATGAAATCTTTGACACCCACACAAAGTACACCGGGATGTTGCGCACCTGACAGAGCAACAAACACATCTCAGCTGACTTCAGGACAGGATCAAAGCCATATGTCAACACAATGCAACATATGGCTTTACAGACCAAACAGGCCCTAGTTTGTCATGGCGCGTTGGTTGCTGAGATAACAACCATTGGCATATTGACACACACGGTGGTTTGACCATTGCAGTATGCAAAGCACAATATGTTGCCTGTCAGATTGCAAGCAAGAGATACACCTCTATGCAAAGCACAATATGTTGCCTTTCAGATTGCAAGCAAGAGATACACCTCTATGCAGGACCCTTGCCTGCTGTCTGTGCACCTCCCACCACTCACCAGGAACCCACTGAAGCTCAGCAGAAACACCAGCACTGCTGACAACACCGTCACACCAATCTTGCTGTCTGGTGTGACTATTGCACACAGCATGCCAATCGTCTCACTGGCCAGGGCAAACAACACCAGGGTGACCCACCAGATGAGGAACTTGCTGGCTGTGGCTTGGAAGCCATACATGAAGTACAGCAGCACTGCAAACACGGTGACCTCTGCTGCCTCAATAGGAGCAGTCACCAGGGACTTGGCGGCAAAAAAGGAGCCCCTGGAACACGAAGTAAGATAGAAGGGAAGGTGAGGGTCTAGTGAGTTGACGTCAATAACTTGTATGACTTGTGTTCGCTGCATGGTGTGTAATGTTCATGGGTGATGTACCATCAATGGCCTTGACCTAATGCTGCCCTGGAAGGCAAAACTGCTATATTGGCAGTTGTCATGTATGCAATAATTGATATCTGGTTACACTGTGATGATCCAGACGACTGCTTGCAAATTGTTACCATGTTCACCTTTTGTACATGTTTGTTCCTGCTTCTCTCCTCAGCAGTATTCTTTCATAGTCCCAGAGCACTAACGCCGTGTAGCTGGGCACAAAACACAGCAAAGTCAGGGCCAGGAACACCGCTGACAACCTGTCACTAGGACCATCAGGAAGCAGCGGGGCTTGGCGCAGATACAGCAGACCTGGAAAGGGGAAGGCAGACACCAAATGGTGCAAATGCAGCGGCAGCTACCACAAGTTAATGCACAACGTTGTTAACAACCAAAACAAACAACGTTCATAATACAGTCAATGGTGATCGTAACATATCTCCAATATGTAATGCAATGTCTCCATGCACCTCAGATTCTGACAAAACCTCAATCACACAATCACAGTGCTCCTGCGATATTGTTCCGCTGTGATCTGTAGTGCTTGTCTGCTACATCAGGTGCCCAGACTGACCTGTGAACAATCCCAGGATGATGTACTGGCCCATCTCAGCTGTGATCATGATTGGTGTGCGCCACCAGGTGCGGAAGAAGCGCAGCATCAAAACATACACCTGATACCAGACAGGCGGGCTGCTGCTGGTGGTGGTGGTGGTCATGGGGTTGTTACTGTCTGTTGAGGTCCAGAATGATGTGCAGCAGCCGCTGCTTGGTGATGCTGTTGATGAGGTCACCATGCTGTTGAACTGTGTATCAGGACTTGGCGGCACCATCACCACAACTTCACCTGCCTGCTGCTGTTGCTGCTGCTCCTGGATCGCTGATGTGGAGGGAGCTCTTGTGTTCCCCTACAGAGGCACACAGCAATACTGTCGTGCCTGTGGAATGACAACAGACCTGGTTCACACCTTGTAGAACCTTGCTCATTGCTGCAGTTTGCTTCATGCTCTTTGAAGCACAAACAGCATTTTCAAGATTCACTTGATGTAGGTGACTTACCAGCAATATAGCCCTCTGCTGCTTGTCAAGTGCAGGTGTTGCAACATGGACACCCATCCAGAAATCAAAGCTTCAAAGACTATTATCATGGCTGTGAAATAATCGTAACTTGAGTCAATCAACAGCGAAGAAAAGAATGTCATACCCTTTGTCTCCCCCTGTCCCCCCCAAAAATAAACAGCTCTTTCGCCAATCATCAATACCTGAGCTGCAAATGCATTTGCCAGTTGTTCAGCAATGTCAGCTGTACTGGCCAATGTCATGAAGTAGTCAGCAGGATTCTTGTACATTGGACAAGAGTGTCCACAGGCCTGAAAGTGGTTGACTGCATCAGCCCAGGGTCCACTGTAGATCATACGACCTCGAGACAGCAGCATCCAGTCATCAAAACAGTCACAGATGGCGGAGTTGGGTTGGTGGATGGTGGCAATCACCTGACAGGAGACATGCAACAGCAGCAGCAGAAGCAGCAGCAAGGAGATTGGGCAATGGGAAGTTTACCCTGAGGTGTGACTCAAGGAGCAGCAACTGCTTCTGTTTACCAGCTAGCATTGCATTTGCTTCAATACACGAGCCAATACCCTTTGACAAGGGACTGTCTTGGGCAGGCAGAATGGTGTCACAATGTCGTGCTGCTGTTGCTGGTGTCTGCTGTACGCCTCCCACCATTTTTCCTGTTTTTGTCATTGCCTTGAGGGCTGTCATGACACCCAGAGCCATCTCACTGTCAAGACCTGGAGCACAAAATATCAGCAGCAGTAGCAACAGTTGTGGTATTGAAGCTTCACATGCAGCAGGCCTAGGGCCTGGGGCCTACTGCACGTGACTGGCAGCAATCAAGCATGAAGATGTCATCACTGAGAGCAACACGTGTTGGCTTCTACTGGGCATGCAGCATCACCGACTGCAGGTGTGAACTTGAGCTTGAACCTTGCCTGACGACCCAAACCACTCATCAGCACACTCAGCTATTTGTAAGCAGAAGTAATGCATGCTGCATGTTGCCGCTGTTACTGCTACTGCCGCTGCACTTTCTGACCTGTTGTAGGCTCATCTAAAAAGATGATTGCTGGGTCCTTCACGAGCTCAATGCCAACAGACACACGTCTGTGGAACAGCAACACAGCAGGAGCAGCGGCATCAGCATCAGCATCAGCGGCCGGGGCAGAGAGCATCTGCTGTAATGGCAGCTGACCAATATACCACTGTACCAGTGCAATCCACATCACCGCTAGATGTGCACTGTTTCAGGAAGTACATATACACAATATCCTGCTGGTCCGGGTGTCACCTTTTCTCTCCTCCACTAATTCCTTTGATGCCCAGAGTCTCTTCACCAATAAGTGAGTCAGCAACATGACTCAGTTCCTGAACAGCATCAGCAACAATGTGAGTGTGCCGTGTTGTGCTATATGTGTGGGATAGTAGCATACAAACAGCAGGGACATCAGCAGTTGGGCAGCAACAGAAGACGTTATTTGTCAGGGCTAGCACACAACAACCTACTTGCGAAATGATGACAAAA
>LWCB01009982.1:0-17191 GCA_001630525.1 Coelastrella sp. M60
TCTGTACCACTTCCACGCAGTCCGCAACGCAAGCCAAGTACTGACATACGGATATCGATGAGCTCGTTTTGCTGCAACGAACACGTTGCTGCGGTCTGCGGGCAGCGTGAAGCTCGCGCTCAGGCCACAGCGCGAATTGCTGTCACTAACTGCGTCTAGGGCCGAAGGGGTTAGCTGCCCTCTGCCTTACTGTGGGGCGGTATTAGAAGTCTTCCACCTTATTCCCGAAGCCAAGCTGCTGAGCAGTTTGCTACACATGCTGGTAACTGCTAGGTTGGGCACCTCGTCGTCTCAACCGTACGCGTAATCAGAACCAGGGTGTCTTCTGCTTGCCACCTTACCCATTGCGTAGTGTCAACATATGTGCAGCGGAACGCCACACGGGACGCACATACAGAGCCTTGACCACAGAGCTTGACCATGATCGCACTCGTTAGCCAGTACCAGTGCTCGACCACAGAGTCACAGCAACAGATACATCACGACACATGCACAAAGTAATTCTCATTTTCAACTAAGGAGTCCCTACTCATGCCCAGACAAACTCTGGTACTGCTGGATAAGTACACCCGCTGCGCTGGATGATCACGTTTGCTGCATAGTTTCCCGCCCTGATGCATTCCTCAATACCCTTGCCACAAACCAGCTGGGACAAGAAACCACCAACGAATGCATCACCTGCAAAAGAGGTACAAACATCAGATCATCAACCCCTCATAGATCATTGTCAACACTGCCATCTCTTGCATATGATCGACTGCTGTTCATACATCTCTGGGCAGCAAACGCTTTGTGTGCTCACCAACACACATAAGCATCTGTAGCAGTCTGCCAGATAGCAAACATCTGCAGCAGCAGCAGCACTCACCTGCTCCGTTGGTGTCCACCAGCTTCTCTGCTGGTAATGCAATAACAGGGTAGAGTGTGACCTTGCCGTTGACTGCCACTACTGTTGGCTGACTGCCCTGAGTGATTACCACAGTACGACCTCGGCTGCCGTTCTGCTTTGCCATGCGGGAAATCTGAACAACAGCACAGCAACACCACACAATTGGAGCAGCATGTTTGCAGCAGCTGCAGCAGCTTGCAGCACAACATGAGATGATATGAGATAAGTAGCAGCTCTACATGACGTTCCAAACATGGAACTCTCAGCAAAGGCATAGGCATGTGATACACATGTGATACTCCCCTTTGCTGTGCGACAGAGCAATTCAAGTTTGCAGCATCCTGCTGGTGCTGCTGCAGCTGGTCTGCCTTACCTTGAGTGCTATCTGTGAGATGTCTCTTGTCTCCCATCCTTCACTCTCAGCAAATGTTGCCGCTTCATTCTCATTGCCAAACAAGTAATCAACGTAAGGAAGAGCATCCATAAGCGTCTTCTTGAATGGTGGAACCTGCAATATAGCAATCACAACAAAACTTCAACATATCAGAGACACACCTGGTATTCTTACGAGAAGCTCTGTTATTACTGTCCCACCCACACCCAACTCGATCACACACACGCACGCGTGCACAGACACAAAATGCCCTGCTTGAAATTATTACATGTGTATTTGTGACAATCATAACAACAGTTTATTGGCATATGTTTTATTTGTTCTGCTGTTAGACGCTAGTAATGCTAAGTTTTTCCTACCGCCAATTCTCCCCAAGACCCCTTACCTGCATGATGAAAGGTGCTGATAGATTCATGCAGTATATCTTGTCATGATCTGCGCAATGCTTTGCCGCTGCCATGATGGACTCAGGCGACACAGTAATGAAGAAACCAGCTGAATAAACAACACGGGCAGATTCAAGAACCGACCAGTGCTCTGGCTGCTGAAGGTAGTCAACCTGCAAACAAAATATGTGTACAAAATATAGACATAAACCATACATACTTTATATGTGTACATTTGCTTTTTTACTTATTAAACAAAATTGCCTGTTTTATATGACGTATATGTTGTCACTGACAACCATGTCAGCAATAAATTGCAAAAGTATTTACATACTAAACATTGCATGTATACCTATAAGTAAATGTTTAGCTATACCTTGAAGTTATTTGCTGCTGCCAGGTTTGCCACCAAGCTTCTCTCCTTGTCCTTGATGCACACTGCACATGTTCCCGTAGCTGTGTCTTTGTCCACCATGTAATGCACGTTGACGCCTGCACCTTCTGCTGCTGCTGTCATCTTGGCGGCAAACTCATCAGAACCAACACAACCCATGTAGGACGTGGCACCTGGAACCTGAAACCAGCACAACAGCAGCAGCAGCAGCAGCAATGGTAGAAGATCACCTTTAGATGTTAACAGCTGACTCGTGACTTTCTGCTGACTTGTTATAACGGGATGTAGAAGAATGCAAGGCTCAAGCGATGTCTCTGCGCTTGTGTCACGGCAGCGCAAAATGGTGTGTGCTTTGCATCATCCTCTATAGCTTTTATTGCGGTGTCGAGCACTTGCCAATTGCTGTGCATGTGTTTATTGCTTAGCAGGCATATTTGGTGATTACTGTTGCTGCTATTTGTCTCGTGAGTGGTACCTGCAACATCCACTGTGCAACCCTGATGCTGTTCTGCGTGGCACCTCCAGCAATGTACTCAACACTAGGCATGGCAGCAAGCTCCTACGCAAGGAGAGAAACATGAGCAGCAGCAGCAGCAGCAGCATTGGAAGGGCGATTACTTTGTTGCGTTGAGATTCTGCAGAATAATGGGTTGACACCAACAATTGAGAAACATGCAGCGTGTAGGCAGAGAAACTTGCTTGATGATTTGCTGCTCGTGAATACTCTGCCTTATCATTGGCATTGTAGATCTGGAGCATTTGCTGCTTATGCACGTCAGGCACAGGGAGGTGCTGCTACTGTACCTTGTACATTGGTACGTGCTTCTCCTCGGCAAGGATCTGGTCATTGAGCTTCAACTGTGTGGTGGAGAACATCAACAGCATAGGGTTGGTTAGCTGGGATGCAATACGGTGGCATCTTGCAGACACACCAAGGTACATTTACCACATATGCTGAACATTGCTTAGATGACGTTGATATGATTCACAGAACATTGCCAGAGCGCTGGTAAGGGTGAGGGAGGTTGTGTCAGTTGAATCCTGCCGGCTACAGTACTATGGCGGTACCTGATACTTGTCCAGGAATGCCTGATCTACTGTGGATGACACATCCAGTAGAGGGTTTCCCATACCCAGGAGGCTTCCCTTGAGGCCTGGCATCTTGCTCGGCTGGGCGTTGCCTGGTGATGCACTGCGAATGTGGGACTACTAGATCGTGCTGCTGCAATGGAAGCTCGGCAGAGTGAACGCCAGAAAGCAGATACACAATCGAGCAATCCGATACAAGGGTAATGAGCAAGAAGGGAACCGAGTGAGCAGCCACCGTTCCAGATTCTGTACTGTCGCATGTGGTAATAGCGAGCCAACATGAAGTTCCTTGTTCAAGGGATATATGTATGAGTTTTGTTGCAATTTTCTGCTTTTGGTTGTTCAGACTCTGTCTATCTTTCGGTGGTCTATGCAGCGAGTGCTGACTTCCTGTACACCTGTCCGTACTGTTCCTGTTCTCAACAGCTTCGTATATGCTGGGCAGCGCAGACTCAGCACTTCACAAGCCATGAGTAAGTTTGTATCTACCTCTTGCACACGATGCAATCACATCAGACAGCACATGCTGATGCGATCAAGCTGCTGATGTTCAGGTAACAACAAACTGTTTAATCCCTTTGCCGAGGAAGAGGACAACGCTCAGACGAACGCAACCTTTAGCTTCTACAGGTACAGGAACGTCCACAGAGTTACCTCAGCCACCTATTTCATATGATATCAGGGTGCTTTACTCTGACTTGCATACCTACAACGTTCTGCTAGCTTTATTAGCCATCTCTACTAGTGTCATCAGCTGCACTAGCAGGCAGGGATGCACTCTTCTAACCACTTCAGCAATAGATTCACTTGATCAGCGTGCTTTGGATGCATCCTTTTTCCACGCACAATCCAAGGAGCAGTAGTCTGCAGTATGAAGTATGGATTGTGCTAGATGTGCTGCATATCAGCGCTTCTAGTTTGTTGATACATTGTTACATGATATCACTTCGCAGTGATCCCCTAGCGGCATTCACAAGAGGAGCACCAGGCACAGCAGCAGCAAGAGCACGGGCTACAGCAGCACAGAAAGCAGTCAACCAACCAAGCAGCATATCAACACCACTTCCACCACAGCAGCAGCAGCAGCAGCAGCAACATATACCGAGCCCTAGACCACCACCTGGTGCACCCCCGCCCTTACGGCCTGGCTTTATAGATCAACAGAATGACCCACAGTCAGGGTTCACACAACAGCAGCAACAGCAGCAGTATACAACAGCAGCAGCAGTACCAGGTCTCAGACCTCCTCCAGGCGCACCTCCCAACGCAGCAGGGTTCAGTCAGCAGCAGCAGCAGCAGCATGCTCAGGGGTACGGAATTAGTCATCAGCAACCAACAGGAGGATTGACATGGCAGCAGCAGCAGTACTATGTTGGTCAGGCAGCAGGCGGTGGTTACCAGGCTCATGGGAGGGGGAGGTTTGGAGGTCGTGGAAGAGGAACAGGCGGCGCTCCTGGTTATAACAATTATGAAAGGTCTGGCAGTAATAGTTCCTGGGGTCAACAGTCTGGTAGCGGAAGGGGAAGAGGAAGGGCAGCGAAGATGGCTAGGGTTGACCCAGGCGGTGGCAGCAGCAGCAGCGGCGGTCAATCTGGCTCTGACGGTGCTCGCTTGTTCAAGCGTTCATTCTTAGAAGACCCTTGGGAACCTCTCATGAAGCAGATGCAGCAGCAGCAGCAGCAGCAGCAGCAGCAGCAGCAGGAGAAGTGAAGATGATTATTATGGTGACTATGACATCAAGTAGCTGGCTCAGTCAGCTTTGCAGATGCTAACAGTCTCTTGGCACAGCTGCCGCCTGGCTAGTAGGTGAAGGAAGATAGATCACAAATGAGTTTTTGAGTAGCTAGAAAATCCTGGAAGGCAGCAGGCCTCCAGGCCTGAGCACAATCAGTCCGAATGCATTGCCTGCCTGCTACAGCACAGAATGCAGCAGTGGAGTGGAACTCTCTGAGCGGCGGAGTGGAACACTTTGAGTGCCAATTCTGTGAACGTGGTTGTCAGACATTGATGGGTAGTACGATAACTGAAGTCAGACGGAAAATTTCAGACCACAATCGTTGAGCCATCGAGGCGTGTACTGCGAGTCCAGCACTACACGACCGAGTACGACGGGTGTGCTGTGCGAGTGTGCCTACACGTCTGATTCGCAGAATTTTGGTTGCTGTGGCTGCTTCAGTGGCTTCTGGGCCACTGTACCTGCAGGTGGATCATTCCCAGGTTGTTGTGTCGAGGTTGCACCTGCCATGGGCGGCTTCGTAACGTCTGCAGGTGCATTTCATCTAGGTTTCAGATGGTGATTAGACACTTGTATGCTAACATCGTGTAGTTGTTCAGCACGGTCAGCATCAAAGCTCGACACATCAGCGATCACCCCTCCGTGACCTACCAATCTTGCATGTGCATCAGGGTTCTATAACTACAACGTGTTGATGCATTTTTTATGCAAGCGGGACGCACCACTCCTTCTGGGTGGTATTGCAGCAGTGACGTGTGGTGCTGGAGCGCTTTATCTCCTGAAAGCAAGCTTGTACGGCAATCATGCCCCTACAGAAGCCTGTTTGATTATAAAAGAAACAGTTATAGGTCCAACGACTGAAGCTCAGGTTGAGAGCAGTGCTCCTGAGCACGACCAGCAAGCTGAAACTGACGCTGCTGACAGCGAAGGTCCAGCTGAGGATGATACAGCCTCACAGAATGCATTAAGAACTAATAATGAGTTGCCTGAGTTCACCAAACCAGACACCGATATTGAAGCTGTCGTCAGCTGTGCACAGGTGCCCGCAGCTGCCAAAGATGCTACAGCTGTGCCTGCAGCAGCTGCTGCACATGAGCATGTGAGCAATGAAGCACACAGTGAGGAGAAGCATGCAGTCATGTTAATTGAGCAGACTATCTCAGATGATGCCGCCACAAAGGCACAGCATGTTGGTCAGGATCTGCAGCTGCCACTAACAGTAGCACAGCCCATACCAGTGCAGCAAGAGACTGGTGATCAAAAACAACAGCTACAAACGACTCCTGAGCATCGAGTACAGTCGCAGTGTCCGCATGGGCGTGCTGACAAGCAAGAGCAGCTGCGAGGGGACACAGCGGTTGAGCAAGCTCCTCAATTCACACCTGCAGTCATTGAGCAGTCGGCTTCTGAGCAAGCAGTTGATGGACAGCAGGAACAGCAAGCACAAGACGAGCTTAAGTTACAAACAGCGCATGAGCACGTAGCCAATGGTGTGCAGCGGTGCCAGCATGGACAAGAGGAGTCACCATTTGCTACACAACAGGCACAGCACTGTGGACAGCAGTTGGACAAATCTGCAGGAGGTGGGCAGCATGACTCCGAGCACCCTGAGCAGCCAAAGAACCTACCTGCTGAAGAGGGTTCACAGCAGCAGAGCTCCTCAACATTGTCAGTGGCAAAGTATGGCGCTGACGAGATACAGCAAGCAGACGCAGTCGATGAGCATTACCAAGCAGTTGTTACACAGTACCCTGTTGGCGAGCAATCCCAGCAGGCCGTCAGTGAGCCACATGTGACTAGTAGAGAGGAGCAGCCGGAGGCTGTGAGGCAGCAAGTGGGTGATCACCAGCCGCAGGCTCCAGTTGACCAACAACTTGTAGGAATTCAGGAGCGACCAGCAGCTGAACTTCATCAAGCAAATGCCGAACAGCAGCAGGACCAGGTACAGCAGCCAGCAGAGGACACTGCAGCAAGCATGATTGCAGCACACCCTGCTCAGCAGCATGCTATTCTTAAGCAACAGAAATCACATCAAGTGGATGACAAGCAGCAGCAGCAGCAGCAGCAGATGCTACAGCAAAAGCCCGGTATATCAGCTTTTGCTGCCACGCTAGAATGTCCGGATTCACAGCAAGAGATCACCAAGCGCCCAGAATTCCAGCAAAGTAAACAGGGTGCACTGTCAGCTCTCAAGGTGCCACCACTACCACTGCAGAAGCTGCAGCAACCGCGAGAGCAGCAGCTAAAGCTGACAAGCAGTATGCCATCTGAACGAGATAGGGCCATCATGTACAGGCTGTCCATTGACAAGGCAGCAATGAATGGCACCCTTAACAGCAGCAGCAGTAGCAGCCCACGTACATCTATGGAGCTCACAGAAAACCATACAATGCAGTCTGACAGCGACACAGCAATGGCAATGAGTCACAGCGCAAGGACTGCATCAGGTATCATCACCGCCTTTGAGCGATCAGTGTCTCGTCAGGCATCTCAAGGCATGTCTACTTCACCAACCAGCAGTGCATCAAGCCCGAAAGTGTTGGGTGGCGTGAGGATGAGACAGAGTTTCAACACAGCTCGCAATCAGCCATCTATTGATGATACTGTTGCATCAGCTGCAGTTGCTCGCAGCTTGGCAGTGCAGTACCCTGACAACATGAACTCTGCTGGGTCATCTGCCAAGCAGGTAGGCTGTATCCGCTACTAAGCGCAGTAGTGTCTAGATCTTTTGTGTCAGCTATGTGTGGCTACTTTATGATGTTGATAACAGCTTTGTTGCAACATTTGCAGGACAGCTTGAAGCTTTGTTTGTGCTGTAGCAGGGTATTTCCCTGAACACTTCCTTCTGTGTTGTGCAGTGTGGCTGGCAGCGCAGGAGTTGACCAGTGTGATCAGTTGACCCATGTTTGTGGTACTGGCCGCCTGTGGAAAGCCACAGGCACCACACCATAGTTGCTGTCTTTACTTACTTCAAAACCTGTGTTATTTGCAGGGCATGCAGTGTCTGTCATCCTGGTGTGCCATGCTGTGCAAGCAGCACTGCAAGAAGCTGCAGGAACCCAGCGGAGAGTTTGGGGAAACAACTGTACTGGACATTGGCTGTGGCACAGGTGGCAGCTGCTTTGAACTGGCCTTGAGGTATGTTGACAAGCAAGAGGCTCTGTTCATCGGAGTGCTCTTGAGAACCACTTACTACTGTCTCTCTAAAAGCTGAAGGAAAGAGCTGCTTGTGAAAACATGTGCTTTTTAGTGTGGCTTGATTGATATCCTCCTGCAGCACATTCCAGGTTATGTGTTGATGTTTCAAGCACATGATGTTGTCCCGCAGTTTCTCCCATGTCCTTGGCATAGACGGAGATGCCATGCATGTTGTTGCGGCCAAAGAAATGAGGGACAAAGGCAAGCTGGATTACCGGCCAACTACTGACAGTGCTGGTGAGCAGATGAGCAATGGCTCTCGCAGGGATGACAGCAACGGTCAAATGGGTGATGAACAATCAAAGGAGAATCAGAGCGCTGTGCAGACAGCGCGTGTATCTGCAACATGTGACAGAGACAAAGTGAGGTGAGCACAAGAAGCACTGAGCAGTCATCAAAAGTAGATCTCTCTTTGAGGACAAAGTCAGGTAGAGGTCATTGGGGTGTGAACAGAACCCACGTTTCTGCAAACAATCCTTCAATGTGAAACTGATCTGATATCCATTAGATATGTGTTCAGAATGGTGCGGGACAGTCATGTTACAGGCACTTGCACTTGCTTGCGAGCATTGACTGGCATGGCATGCTTTCTCACTTGCAGCTTTACACACAAGAACTACGATGCTAATGGCACAGATATCATACATCTGTTAACATCTTCACTGACATCTTGCAGGTTCTGGTACTACCCCCTGCCTGAGCTGCCTCCCAAGCTGCAGCCTGTCGATGCCATCTTTGTCGAGGACGCGGAAGGTAGACTGGGACCAGGACTCAGTCAAGTTTGTCAGCAGCTTCCAGCTCTGCTGAAACCTGGAGGGGTCTGTGTTATTGTGCTGTCTGGGGCTGCTTCAGATGACGACTCTGCCGTGAGAAGGCCTGGTGAACAGGAACATGAAGCAGCAGGTCATGGGACAGGCGCAAGGTCAGGAGGTTGCAAATTCAACGAGCATATCAACTTCGAGCAGGTCAAGGGGTGGCTCACAGAGCACGACCTAAAATTTGTGACACAGCAGGAGTTGAAGTACCGCGTTGCGACTAGTGATGCGCACATGGTGCAATCTGCGCTGGCAGGGGTGTGGCTGCTGCTGAAATGAGTGGCTTTCGAGGCCTGAGTCGTGAGGATTCTACATCAGCTTGAATTGCGTGCTGCATACGTAAAGTCAAGTGGTTCCCCTGCCTGCTGTCGTTATGTACATGATGGGGGTGAATGCTGCATGCAGCAACAGAGTTGTACACTCTGAGTCTGCTTTGCCTGTTTGGTATACTATATCGATCATCCTGTGCATGATAACGCTAAAGTTGCTTGACCTGTGCACATCAGCTACAGTAAAGCTGATTATCTGTATATGCATACACGCTGATGGCTGCCGATGAACTTGCTGTGCTGCGTGATTTGAACGTGGTATGACAGGTTGTAACAAGTGTGCTTGAAGCAGCAAGGAATGGCTGACTGATGTGGAGTTACGTACGCACACTGGCACAGCGAACTCGTTAGCTCAGAAACCACGCACGCGTCGCCATGAGAAGGTCACATGCGCCTAGCGCTAAATGCCCTCGGCTGGGTGTTGCCACCAACATCACGGCGAGACCTCCTGATGTCGTACAGACCGAGGAAGCCGGTGATGAGGTCTTGCACCATAGTAACAACGTTGCAAGTGCAACATCATGGTCTGGAGTGTCGGGCCCACAGCAGTCTAGTTCGTGCCCAGCAGGCAGTGGCAAACTCACGAGACCATACCTCCCTCCTGTCAGCAAGCTGTGCGCAGAAAGGCAATACAAGGTACCTGCCAAAGCAGCTCGCAGAGGCGAACGACTTAAAGCATAGTGCTTCTCGGATATGCAGGCATCCAACCTTCTCCAGGCCATCAGCACGTTCTTAAGCAGCCCTGCAGTCAGACACAAATCTGATCCAAATCTGATTGCATGCAGCCAAGACATCTTATTGCACTCTTCATAAATGGTATAGAGGCATGCGTTGTTAGGATTATCTGTGATGTACGCAGTGTCCAGTCCCTGGTGCCTCGGGAAGCAGCGGCCGAGGTACCCTGGGTCTGAAGAAGAACTACGCCAACATCACTGGGGACATCCTCAAAGGCATACAGCACACTGTGTACCTGAACAATGAGACCGATACTGCATGTGCTTCATCAGATGCGTCAGAGCTTGTTTTGTATGATCCAGGGGAGCATAGGCTACTGCTCAGGCAGATGCAGCCAGGGCAAAGCACAGCTTCTGTCCAGAGGGACCCGAACGCAGCATCGACAGAGGTAGATGCTGCTGCAGCAGCAAACCCAACGGTGGCAGCTGAACTTCTCAAGGTAGCAGATGCAGGTCATATAAGTGCTCAGATCCTCGACAGCACAGCAGCATCCAAAGACACAGCTGCAGGTTCACCTATTGTTGCCGGTGGTTCTTGTGATCCCCAGGCAGACAGTATGCAAGGAGACAGAGACTGCACGCAATGTCTGCAACAACAGCAGGTGAACTCCTTGCTACCCTGTGGGGCTGCAGTGCCATTGCATGATGCATGTGCATCACCACAGCAGCAGCACTGCTTGGGGAAGGAAACTCCAGTGCCTCAGTGCCTGCAAGGTGACTGGGAGTTTGGCATCAACTGGAGTCAGCGTGTGAAGGTGTATGCTGAAATATTCCTGGTGGAAAAGCTCAGACCTCATCAGAGAGAGGGACTCAAGTGAGTACCAGCTACCAGTCACTGGAACACGCTATGGAGGGCTGCCAGTGCATCATGTCTGCATAAGCATAGATCTACATGACGGGTACTGTTGAAGGAATCTCCCCTGCTACGGAATAGATGCTGCATGTTGAGCCTTTACTCTCTGGGCGGCTTTATGTCTGCATTATTCAGCGTGAGGCTGTCAGGGACATTCCCTCACATGTGAGGTACACGACAAATCATAGTTTGCTGCGCATGTACAAGAACACAAATCTGCTGGCTTTGCTCATCTTCTTATGCGCCTGCTGCAGGTTTGTCTTTGAGTGTTTGACTGGCATACGCCAGGAAGGCGTGTGTGGCGCTGTGCTGGCTGATGGCATGGGCCTGGGAAAAACCTTTCAGACTGTTGCCAGCTTGTACAGTCTGCTGACAAAGGGTGTTGCTGGGAAACCCACCTGCACAAAGCCACTCATCCTCTGCCCCACATCACTGGTGCAGGTGAGCTATAACAGCTATGCCGCAATTCTGCATCTTGCACAGGCATTAATACTACAGGCTTTGGCTTAGCCGTTAGTTCTATTGGTGCATAGCCTTCACATATGACAAGCACTTCTCAGGCTTCAACCTCCTTTCGAGGTAAGTTTCAGTCCTGAAACGCAATCTGTCAGCCTGATCATGACCCGGTCAGCCTGAACTAGACAGCCCAAGCCCTAAGTGTCTCAGTGCGGCTGAAAGGGGACAACTTGGTAGTATCATGAGCCTGCTGTATGCTCAGCCTGTGCAGTATTCGCTACTAACATGTAGCTTCACGTTTATGCTGTCGACTGCTGCAGAATTGGGGCAAGGAGCTTCGTCACTGGCTGGGAGAGCGCCTAACACCTGTAGTAGTGGATGATACCAGAGCTAGCTGTGTCAAAAAATGTTTCCAGGTGCAGTAACTCATGTGACACACATCATTTGATTCCAGGTGTTGCACTGTGACGCCTCTCAGAAATTGATATTCCTAAGCGCCCACAGCCTGCTAAGAGTGTAGAAACTGGCATATCCTTTTCTCTTGAGATGACAGATGCTGCCTGCTGATGTTGTGCTGACATTGTTGTGCAGGACTTTCATGCTTACAGTCCTCCAGGCAATCCCCCCAAGGTCCTGGTCATGAGCTACCCATGCTTCAGAATGCATAAGACTGAGGTACAAGTATCAGCCAACCTCCTTATGTTTGCTGCTGTTACAAGTTACTCTTTTAGGGTTTTTACCCGAAGGAGCCAGCACATGGCTCATGTGGGCACAAAACAAGACAAAGTTGATTACATACAGTAAGGATGCTCTGCGCAGCATGCTTGTTCCCAGGAGTCTCATCCTGGAACGATCTGCATTCAGTGTGCTGCCGGTGTGTCGCCTGCAGGTTTACAATATGGGTATTGATGTGGTGATGTGTGATGAGGCGCACTTCCTGAAGAATGGCGAGGCACAGATCACACAGGCTGTTGCAGGACTGTCAGCTAGAAGGCGGTTGCTGATGTCAGGTAGGCTGCCAAGGTACAACCGCATGATCACCGATAGTGATAGTCGGACTTACTATCAACTTGATCAAGTTGACAATCCTTGAAGTTGTCTGCTTGTGTTGAGTAGCATAAGGCGTGGCTGTCTCTTGTGCTGCAGGATGATGTACCTTCATGTATCATCAGAATGTACTGCATGATTGTGAATGGTGCTGTGGTGGCTTGACTTCAGAAGTGCCTGTGACGTGATTCACTGCATAAGAATCTGGGACTCACCTTGAGCATCGCCGACCTGCAGATGATCATCATGATGTGTCCTTGTTTGATGGCGGCTAGGCTGCTCTCATTCACTGATACATGTTCTGTGTCCTGGTATTGTGCAGGAACCCCTATACAGAATGATCTTTCAGGTGAGCAGTTGCCATTGCAGGGCGTCAGCAGTAACGTGATATTCACTGCCATACAAGCACCTGCATGTCCTCCCAAGAGTCCAGCGCATAAATGGCGCTCACATCATCAGACCTCTGCTTTTCAACTGCTCACCACACATCAATGCTACACCTTGACGTGGCCTGTTCTATTTGCTTTATGTACTGCTGTGCAGAGTTTCATGCTGTGTTTGACCTAGCGTGTCCAGGCTTGCTCGGAGACATTAAGGACTTCAACAGAAGGTACGAGGGACCCATACAGAGAGGTCGTGATGCAGACGCAACTGAAAACCAGGTAAAGAACACTCACTGCCTCTACACAGCTATGACTGCAGTGTGATGTAGCGATGTCCTGCTGCATGACTTTAGCAGTTGAAGAAAGCTAGACAACATCGTGATATGATGCGTGTACACATATCTGATAGTTATCCAGTATAAGTTGAGTATTGACTGCTGCAGCCACCGCCACGAGAAAACCATTCCAGCGGTATTGACTGTTGCAGTGCATGCTAAGGCTCGAGCCTCATCCTCTGGTCAGGCCAGCAGAGGAGGCCTCAGTCTGGGCATGCAGTGTAGCAGTGGGCTGACAAGATCAGCTAATGGCTTTACCAGGGGGCTAAACCAAGCCACAGACTCCTGCCAGGTCACAAAGCATGGGTGCTTGAAACAATGTACCCTGCCCAGACTGCTGCTGCTGACTCAGAGCAGCACACGGTATATTCCTGGAGAGACAGCAGAACAGTTGAGCCGCTGCATGCACCCATATACTACTGACACAGTACACCAAGACGAAATTGTAATGTCTGCATTGTGTCCTCCTGTAGGTGTCTTTGGGTCTTGAGCGCATGGGTGAACTCATGAAGCTCTGCAACAAGTTCATGTTGAGGAGAACCAGTACTGTGCTCAAGTCACTGCTGCCAACAAAGGTGGAACAGGTATTGCGTGGCCAGAGGTGTACAGGATCCTTGACACTGTCAAGGACCAGCGGCTGGTCAAGACCAGACCAAGACAGCAGCCATTATTCATTCCAGTGCTGAGTCATATCAATTAAATGATAATCAGAACAATGAGATCCATCATGCGTTGCCCACTGGCAGTTGACTGTGCACATAGCATCAGGACCCGCAGCAATGGCTGGAGCTACAGCTTTCAAGATAATGCACGAGAGTATACCTGAGGGTGCAAGCATACTCAAGCATTAGGCTGAAACAATATGAGCAGATGTTCTGGTGCTGTCTGTTGCAGGTAGTGTTCTGCAAGCTCAGTCCATTACAGCTCAAGCTGTACGATGCCTTTCTGAACAGCAAACCAGTGCAGGCTCTTTTGGCAACTCCAACAGCAGATGATAATGAAACAGGGACAACTGCCAGACTGTGTGGCAGCCACAAGAAACGCAGGTCCACAAAGGCAGCAGCAGCAGGAGGAGGGCTGATAGCGGCATGTTGCGCAGCAGATAAAGAGAACATAGCTCCAGGTGCAACTGCCCATGCATCGGACACAAACCAGGGACCAGTAACACAGCAGAAGTGTGCAGCCCTGGCTCCATTAGTGGCCATCACAGCTCTAAAGAAACTCTGCTGTCACCCGGATCTGATCTGGGACATGCTCAACAAACACAGACAACATGACAAACAACGGCAGCAGCAGCAGCAGTTGGTGGAGTTGATGGCTGCACAGCAAAGGGTATCAGGTCGTGCAGCTGCTGCAGTTGACTATGCCAGCCTACATGGGCAATCTGATGATGATGTTGACGACGCTTACAAAGCAGAAAAAAGACCAAAAGGTGTTTCATTGATCTTTCTACGCTTGTCAGAAGCTCGTATTTACAGCAGATACAACATTTGTGCTCTGTGGGCCCAATATTCCCAAGATGTTGATGATACAGCAGGTACCAATCAAGCAGCAGTTCCGAAGTATCTTTATGGCATTGCTTTTGAAAGCATCCTCATCACATTGCACCACCTAGCAAGGATTACTGAGTCCTATGTGTCTGTACCTGTCTGACATACTGAAGGGCACTCTGCTGTGATTCTTGCAGCCAAGAAGAGAAAGAGCGGTGGTTCTAGCAAAGCCTCTTCAGGTGGACGCCTGACAGGGTTTGAGGGCACTGAACCTCTGTTCACTGACAATGTCTATCCACCTTATCAGCCAGGCAAGTGTCAGGCATACCACTCAGGTAAGAAGCAAGGAAACAAGGAGTCCCTCAGTGATGTAGTACGCGTCCAATGCTTCAGGAAGTTGTATGGATTGATCACACTACTAATAGTTCCGATCGTGCCAGGACGATGCAGCATAAACAGCAGTACATCGGACACTACACTGTAGATCATGATGATCTCCAAGGATGTAATCATTACTGTGCTCAGCCCTTCGCTGCTGCCCGGTTGACCTCTTCTGCTGCTACGCCTTGAACCAGGCAAGGTGATGGTGCTGGAGGCCCTGCTGAAAGCAATCAAAGCATCAGAACCCACAGACAAGGTTGTGCTGGTCAGCAACTATACAGGTGTGTTGTGTGTGGTAAGAACCATGTTGTAGGTTTGTGAAGCATGCTCCAAGCTGTCTCCTTCTGTGCTCTATCAGCAGTGCTGCTGCTGCAGCAGCAGCAACTAATGATACCAACTATTGACCAGCAATCTGAAACACAGACAAGGACCGCTGTACACGGCCTTTGGCAGAGGCTCAGCATAGTATATATATAGTAGTACTGCAGTGGGGGTGGTGAATAGAGAGTAGATGGGCTGTCAGGCATGTAGCTGCTTTGTTTCATAGCCTATGGCATAGGGGCATACCATGCCTTTGTAGTGACTACAACAAATATTCTGCAAACATCTTCTGCATGCACGTACTGCTGAGCTTGCAAAGCTGGTCATTGTTTTCTGCACAGCCTGCGCATCAGCGTGGAATGCGTTTACTGAGTGGTGAATGTATGTGGTGGTGTGATCTGCTGCAGAGGCGCTTGACATTCTGGGTGGGATGTGTGCTACTCATCACTGGGTGTCCTTGAGGCTGGATGGCAGCTGCAGTGTGAAGCAGCGGCAGGCAATCGTGGACACATTCAATGACCCACAGGTTGGTTGTAGTCTCTGATGACCGTCATCGGTTGGTGTTTTGCAGCAATGCTGAGAATGGCTTGCGGCTGACAAGCAGTGAATGACCCACAGGCAACTGATTGGCACATATCCCACATGTAGACCTGTCCCTCCTTGCCATCATCAGCTGCAGCAGCTGTATGTTATATGAGTATGTGAGCAAATCTGCTTAATCCTATGCAACTGTCACAGTCTCCTAATTGGTTGTCTGCTTATCTTCAGCACCCCAGCTTCATCCTGCTTCTGTCCAGCAAGGCAGGTGGTGTAGGCCTCAACATAATTGGAGCCAACAGACTGGTGCTGTTTGACCCTGACTGGAACCCGGCTAATGACCTGCAAGCAATGGCTAGGGTGAGTGACACACATGTACACTCATGATACTTTACTGCTGCTGACAGCAATCCTGTGCTGCAGAGTGTGCAGAGCAGCAGGTTGAGTGTGGTCATACTTACCCGTGTGTATGCCTGTTGCTGATGCTGAGCCGCCATTCAGCATGGCTGAGCACTGTGGCACAAACCCTGTATGTGGCATTGTTCAAAAAGCAGTTGCCAGGCGCTACAGTGGCAATCAAGTACAGGTTGTACTTGGTCCTCTGTCACAAAAACATAGTGGAGAGAGATGTCTTGTCTGCTTGTTTGCTGCTGTGTTCTGCCCCACAATCATCAGGTATGGCGAGAGGGTCAGAAGAAGCGTGTGTGGATCTACCGCATGTTGATGGCCGGCAGTATTGAAGAGAAGGTGCTGCAGAGACAGCTGGCAAAACAGGGACTGAGTGAAGCTCTGGTAGATCAAGTGGGACAACAGGCGAGGCAGTATTAGTATGTGCGCATGGAACCAGGGCTGTACAGCGTGTGCATATGCAGTGTGGTTGCCGTTGCCCACACGGTGTCAGTGCTGTGTTGGTGGTGTATGTGACTGTGCAATTAGTACTGACATGCTGACACAGCTGCTGGGTTTGTGGAGTTTTATTGGAACAATCACAGTCGACGTCAACGGCAACTTGTTTCCTACAAGCAAGTCAAGATCCAGATGATAAGCTAACCTACTGCTGCAGCGGCAACCAACGTATTGTTTTGTGCCTGCAACTTCCTGTGTCTGCAGGTGCGTACATTCAGTAGAGATGAGCTGCGCTCCTTATTTAAGGTGAATCCATCAGTGACCTGTGAGACACACACGGCCATCAAGTGCGGTTGTGACGGCAGCCTAGAAGCAATGGAGTCATGCAAGCAGCGAGCAGCAGCAGCAGCAGTTGCCAGCAGCAGCAGCGGTGGTGAGTCAGATCAACAGGGGGTGATGGCTTGGGCTCATCTGGCAAAAGCAGCAGATTAAAAAGAACCCACATGGCGTGCGATGACATCATTCGTACGAGATAAATATGTCACGTATGTATTCTAAGATCATGTACTGGATCAAGCA
>LWCB01009983.1:0-15104 GCA_001630525.1 Coelastrella sp. M60
TTAAGATATGATTGGTTGCAAGCGGTAGGAGGCATGACAGGACAGACAGCTGTACCAGCAGCACTCTTTTGACAGCAGCAGCAGCAGCAGAGTGGATTGACTGCGTTGCATAAGCAGCATGAGCAGCAGCAACAGCGCAACGAGTTGGCTGCATCTGCTGATCCAATGGCACAGCAGCAGGGTGGATTAGATGGAAGGGACACATCAGGTTTGCAGCAGCAGCTTCTGGAAACCCAAGTTCCCTCTCACAAAACAATAAGCTGTCAGCTGAAGGGCGAAGCTTCTCATGTGACCATGCTCTTTGGCAACTGGCCCAGCCATCCCTCAGAAGTTCCAAACTCGTGACTCACTCTCAGCAGTTCTTGTCTGAAGTCCTCCATCTCCTGTTGTGTGTATGTGTCAGCCTTGGCAATAACAGGTATGACCGCCACCAGCTTGGAGATTGCCGCCATCAGGATCCAGTCAATGGGCTTCACTCGGTGAGGAGGAACAAAGTACAGACAGACAGTGATGCCGTGCCGCATCATGGTACCAGGGACAGCACAGAACTCTGTATGCAGGAATAACAGCAGCAGTAGCAGCACACATAAGTTATGTAGCGTCAACTCATCCATGTGAGCAGTTTGCAAGCTGTTTGGTGGCTGAGATTATGTATGCTGCCCTGGAATGCATGTTAGCAGCTGCAGCAGCAGATTTTCATGCACTGGGCAGTCCTTTATGCATCCACATATTGTGCATCAACGCTGTGACAGTGGAAAAAGATATCAGTGTGACTGGGTATCACAAGGCCAAGCATTGAAGGACCGTCTCAGGTCCAATCCAAGCATGCCTCTGGCGTGTCTTTGTGTCCTGTTAACCGTTTCTGTGCCCAAAACCCTCAATCTGGCAATGTAACATTCTACGCGCTACACGTGTCCTAAGCTTAATAACATGTCTGCCTGAGCAGTTGTTACGATAGGATAGGATGGTCACTGGACACTTTACAGGGTCTTGCTTCATCCTTCAAACGGTTTGTGCTATCACCTGAAGTACATCCCAGGAATGACTCACCTGTTTGTCCTGCTTTGCTGAATATGAAGTCCCTCTGCCTCTGTTTCAGCAGGAAGTGCAGCACTGTTTTCAGACTGTTGATCAGGTTGATGTCATCTCCCCAGCCGGGCATGTCCTGATGACAAGCAGCACAGCAGAATAGAAGCATGATGTCAGAGGGGCTTTGTAACATGTTAGCTCGCTCCAGCTGTGCTGGATGTAGTAAGGTTAACATGAGGGAGTCAGGGCAGCTAGACCTGCTGGCTCATTTTAGATGTTGGTGTGTCCACACAGGCTGCTCATGTCAATCAAAATTTGAGCAATTTGAGTTTGAAAAAGCGAGTGGAGCTTCTTGCTGGGATGCTGAAGGTGAATGACCAACCTGGAATGAGTAGTGCATCTCCAGGTTGGCAGTCTCATCTGCAATCGGCTCCAGTTCAATCCTCATGCTGCTCGGGTCCTTTTTGAACTGCTCCAGGCTGGTCTTACAGGTGGGAGCAAAGGCAGAGCCCATACGTCTGATACCCCAGTTGCCAATCAGGTTGCGGATGCAGGTCTGAATAGCAAGGACGACAAGCTAAATGTTTTATGTCTGGAAAGCTTGCTTGAAAGATGGGAGTACATACCATTGTAAAGTTTAACAAGGCTTATAGGGCTTGGTCAGAAGTTGAGCATCATAAATCATACAGGTGGAGGTGGTCATGCGCAATGGAAGCAGGCCCTTTATCTAGAGTGGATGCTTCTTGTCCCAATCACTCACATTTTGCATGATGTCAGCACTTGCACACAATGCTGATATGTTGAGCACACTGTAAGTACACTTACTGTTTTGCCCAGACCGCTCTCTCCATACAGCATGATGTTGATGTAAGTGGGGTACTTCACACAGCACATGCTGAGCTTGCCCTGGGCAATCTGCTGATCCCAGAACTTAGCAGCTTCACCAACAGGGGCCTGTGGCTCAGAGGCAACCGCTGCTGGTGCCACCTTCTCCGCTGACTGCTGCTTGTTGACAGCAGCACCACCAGCAGCAGCTGCTGCTGCCTGCTGTTCATCTTGGGTGACTGTTACCGCAGCAGCTGCTGGCTCTGTTGCTGGCTTCTGTTTTGGCTGCTGCGCTGCTGCTGCAGCAGTTGCTGGTTTGTCAGTAGTACCAGGGGTCTGGGGTGCAGCTTGAACCTGCTGCTTCACCTGTGCTTGTGGTGTTGAGGTGACAGCAGGATTGGAAGCAGCAGCAGCAGCCACCTTGGGGCCTGGAGCAGCAGCAGTGGTGGTGGCCTTGGTGCCCTGGGGGCCACTGCCAGGTTGCTGCTGCTGCTGCTGTGGGCGGGGGTTGGCAGATGCTGTTGTGGCGTCAGTGGCTGAGACCTTTCTCAAAACTGGGGTGCCCTTCTCTGGGAGAGTTGGAGAGGCATTGGCACCTGTTGGTTGCTTCTGAGGGGTTGTTGCTGTGGGCGATGCAGGAGCACCACCCGGGGGTGTGATGCCCTTGCTGCCGAGGTTGGGTTTGGTCTCCTCTCCCCGTTTCTTCATCCTTTCCAGCATTGCCTTGGCCTCATTCTCCCCCTGCTGTTGCTGCTGGGTTTGACCCAAGTTCTGACGACCCGAGGCTGCCTCTTGCTGCATCTTCAGAGCCGCTGCGGACAGCTTGACACCCCCGTTTCCGCTGCTGTTGAGCTTCAGCAGACTGCTGGTGTTCGTGGACATTGGCTGCAGACGTTCGTAGCTGTGGCTGGCTCGTTCGCTGCGGGTGCTTGCACTGCCGGCGTACGAATCACTTTGACTGGCGCTGCTGGCGATACTGGATGTCTTATAGCTGTCGCGCTTGATTGAGGTCAGCAGCTGCGCGGCTGCTTCAAAAAGAGATGTGGAACTGCTTGTCTGCTGTTGGGATGCTACGTGGGCTGAAGATGAGGCTGATGTGCTGAGAAGCGAACGGACCGACGTCGGGGTGGAAGTGTCGCTGCTATCGCTGAGCTTGACGTCTTGATCAGCCACGCAGGACGCAGTGGCTAGACCCTCTACCTGTGAAGTGTAACTGGTAGTTTGTATCTCCGACACAGACGTCTGGGCAGATGGTGTGCTGTCGGCACGTTGGTGATCTGTACAACCTAACACATCGTGCCTAGTTTTGGTGCTTTTGTCTCGCTGGTCACCGACTTCTCGTATTGATGGCTTCAGGCCGAAGGGCAGCTTTATGCTGGGCATGTCTTGTCGAGCAAGGTTCGTTCGGAGCAGGGTGACCCGTTGGCGACAGGTGTTGTCTTACACCTGGCGTGGGAGAATCGGTACTAACACATTGTAGCATTAATGGCAATGTGTATATTATATACTGTATCAAGGAATCCCCGTTGAGCAAGGAGAGCTGCAGAGCTCTGTATGTCTGCGAGCTGCCTTGGTGCGGGATCCCGAGGTATCTAATGAGCTCAGATCTTGTTGACGCGCTGTTGAAAGCAAGCACCGCGCTGTTGAAAGCGCTTTGATAATTGTGCTTAAGCAACCGCTGCATGGCATTATCACCGGGTTGCATGTCAAACATGCGCAGCCGCCCGCCGACCGTCAACTGTGTAGCCCGCACTCAGTCGACTCAACGCTGACGTGGGTGACTACAACAGGAAGGTCGCCGAGACCAAAGCAGCACCTGCCGGACAATATAGCAAACGAATCCCGCAGTCGAAGAGGGCTGCAATGCATGTGCTTGATTGTCAAAAAGTACTTCCGGGCAGCCGTGTAAATGGTGAACTGCTGCCGCAGCTTGCCGATGTCTATTGCTAGCTGCTCACACGTGCCTGAATTGCAAGTCTACTTCGTCACAATAATGACGCAAAGGCTGGCACCAAGGATATGTCATGCGACGGTAACAAGATCCCAACCCATAACCATTAGCCTACTACTTCCATGATAGCAGTAGTACAGCCAGTGGCGAGGGCATCGCAGGGCCAAGTAATCACAAGCGGTATCTCTGCACGGCATTCAAATGCCAACTTACCCGTGTGTGAAAGGAGATTTGGCTCATGCAGCAAAATGAATGAACCCGTGTGTGGCACGTTTCATCCTCGGACAAACCATGGGAAGGAGCAGACAGCAACATATAGTTGGTGCTGTTGCGTTGTCGGTGAGTAGAGAAGGGCAATCTGGCATCACCAAAGGCCTAGTGGCCGAAGTCTCTATCATTAGCTCATGCAGCAATATGCATGATGCCATGTCATTGGCAAATACAGTATGACATGACACAAGTGCTGCCTATTGCACGAGTCAGGCCTCTGACTGGAAATGTATGTGGGTGGCACAGTACATCCACTAGTACTGGCAGTACTGGCATTCAACCAACCCATCCCAGTCAGGCATGCATCTTGCTGCACGAGCCAGATTATTCTTTCTTTGCACAACAGTTTGCTTGCTCATGCCACTGGCAGCAGTACTGGCTGTTGCTGTCAGCAGATGAAGAGCAACAGTTGAGATTGTAGCCCTTCAGCGCATTGATCATGATCATCCTCAGCTCATGAACATGTTTGATAAGTAAGCTGGCAGGCACAGAGGTCACAGCGACGACTGAACAAGCACGCTCCACTGGCAGCAGTTGCAGCAAACACTTTCAAAGCTGCTTAACACGTTGCTAGGTACGCTGAAAGCAAACAGATGGTAAAGCAGCTTGCCCGAGCACATGGAGAGCCTTCTATCTGTCCAGCGTGCAGCAGCCAAGTCCAGCAAGCATGAGCAGTCGCAGACTACCCTGTACCACCAGTCACTGCGATATGATTTATGTAATTTGACAAAGTGCCACACTCCGTACACGTGCAAGTTGGGGACTGCTGAACGCTCCTGGCAGAGTGTACTGTCAGAACCAGGGATTTACATTGTTACTGCAGTTCAGCAGTGCTGGGAAAACCAAAGCACAACTCTGCAACCAGGCAACCTAATGTAGTGAGCCAGGCACAAGCAGCACAAAAAAGGTACAATTCCAACACACATTCTCCACTGGCACTTCTATGGCAGTCACTGTGGTGACTAGAGGTGAACTGCAGCAACAGTAACAACAGCACAATAGGCTCACTGAAGCACACAAGGTGGAAGCTACAAGTGAACATTCTTGTCAGTACACTTCCACATTCATAACCACAATCCTCAGTCCTGACACACTCCCAAACATCTCTTCACACTGCAGGACAGCATGCCATCACGAGCTTGGGGATCCAAACTCTCATGCATCCCCATCAATGCAGAATACATTGAGATATCTTATTCATACATACATCAACAGCCACCAGTTGTCAAGAGACAACTTGAAAGTCAACACAGCAAGGGCCAGGGGACCACACAGAACACACAACCTGCAAAAGATATGTCTACTTGCAATCATTGGTTCAAGTACAATATGATGCATGAGCCACAATTCATGCCTGGGCCATGCAGCGGCTACCCACTTTGGCCATGAAGCCGTCGGGAGCCCAATACAACAGTAGCGTCTGATGCAATGGTCTCAAGACCAACCCCCATCAAACACAAAACTCCTCATTGGTGCTTATTACCTGATGTACAACACAAACACCTTATCACCTAATGTAATCTGGACCCTGATTGTGAAGCCAACTGATTCCTGCAGATATCTGCTCAATACTAACCTAAGAAAGTACAGTGTTGGTTGGCTTCTGCAGGTACCTGTTTACATAATCTGATTTATCTGCTCATGATTGTAAGTACAGTGTGCACAGGGGATTGTGATCTGCACTATTACTTGCACAGCCCCATAAGATACACGTGGCACAAGTTCTCTTCAACAGATACATAACAGCAGAATAACATTGCTCCTGACAAGTGAACCTGCACAGTGTCTGATGCTCAATAAGCGTCCACATCTTGCATGCTGGGAATGTGCATGGCAGCAGTAGCGACCATTGACCTTGTTCCAATCATCACTGACAGCAACCTGCCACAATGACACATTGCAACAGCAAACAGGCAAAACTGCAAGCCAACTAGACTCATTGTAGTGCCACAAGTTGAGTTCCATGGCAAGGTATTGCAAGACGTTGTTGCCAGTAAAGGAACTGGAGCGGAATCTGCGCTTTCCTTGCATCTCGCTGATATTCATAAGAGAGAATCACAATACAGCTATAAACACCTGACATCATCAGGCTGTAATAGACCTGACACTGTCAGTAACAGGCGATTTGCCAGCTGCTGCCTCAGCTGCACTCAATGCATCCTGTGCTTTCCAGCCACGCTGACTGCGAGACTCGAATGCAAATTTGAGTGATGCGCTGTGCAGCCCCTGAGCCCTTTCTTCAGGAGTCCATTCCGCCAGGTAGTAATCTTCTTCAGTGACACCCTCCTTGGCACCTTTCAAAGCACCACCCCTGACATGCAGCAGTGCAACGAACAAAAGCATATCAACTCGGAGGACACAGTTGTCAAGAGCAGATATGTGCTTACTTCACCGCATAAGCTGTCTCTGACAGCAGTATGATGTCGTTGAGCAGCTGCAATATCTTTGCTGCCGGCTTTAATGCAGTACCAACCATGAGCAACATCATGCAAGGATGACCAACGACTGATGTGCATGCAGACAGATGAGTCAGCTATTTGGGATATGCTGCAAGTTGTTTGAGCATGCATATACACTCAGCTTTTTACATCTGCATCAGGTAGCAATACTGCAGCTTTAGGTACTACAACCAAGCTGCCTAAGGGTTGATTGAAAAGATAAATATCAGCAGCAGGTGCAAGCCTTACTCACCACATGGGGAAATACATCAGCAGGTACAGTGCAGTCATGGCGATAGTCATCACACCCATCCACAAGAATCCTTGAGGCACCGACAACGGCGTGTATGTGAAGAAGATGGCCTGCGTCACCGCACCGCCTACGTTACCGCCAGAACCAACGAAGCCGGATACCAGGCCGGTGGATCGCTTCGACACAAATGGAACGATGCCAAAGGACAGGCCGCACGACTGCTGACAGAAAACAGAGAAAATAACCAGAATTGCCATCGTAGCGCCCAATGAATTGGAGGTTAAGCCCATGAGGAGACAGAAAACACCGCCGAGGGTTTGGATGATCCACATGGCCCAAAGCCGACCACGCATACCCCATCGGCGGGCGACCAGGTCGGAGATCCAACCACCCGACGGCCGAGAGATCAAGTTCATCATACTGCATGACAGATTCAAACGATTGCATGAGATGAGCCATCAACTATATCAGCTTTCTCAAAGACGTCCAGAACGACATCGACAGTACTCCACAGTCTGTTGGTGACACCAGCTGTGAATCTGATTCTTGAAGTGTCTGCCCATGTGTCAGAATTCTTCTAGCATGCACCACCTTCTACATCACACAACTCACCCAAAAATTGATGCCAGTATACCAGCGATGTGCAAGTCCAGACGGAACTGATCATGCATGTACTGAGGCAACACATTGTCCACTGTAAGCTCCACTCCAAAGCAGTAGCCATAGGTAAGGGTCATCACCCAAGTCCTGTCATACAAGCAAAACAACGCAGCCACCACACCTTGACACATGTTGATGCAAAAGCTAGTCTTCGCATGCACAAGAGTACAATCAGTCAACAAGGCTGTTGGGTGACAGACCTGAGCCGAGTCGTAAACCGTACATGATCAACATTGCGCAATTCTCAAGCTTAGGTTCCTAGAACAGCAGGGGTTCACGTGCATACAGTACAATTATGAAACCACCAACCTGTAGTTGAAGAGTGCTGCCTTCCATGTTGCCCAGGTGCCACCTCTTGCCATGGCACCTGACTTCTTCAACGCTGCATAGTTGCCGTCTGGCAGGTCTTGTGCCAGTGCCATAGTACAGACTGTCAGCAGCACCTGGAAAGATGCTGGGACGAAGAAGGCCCAACGCCAGGCTTGGAATCCAGGAACACCTCCACGAACAATACCATCAAAGACAATGGGCATGAGGAAGTGTGTGAAGCCACCACCCATGTTGCCCTGCAATTGAGCAAAACATTGCAATGTTCTTCATGAGATGTCACAGCAATCATAGCACACAAAGTGCGAGCAACAACATTACAAGCATTAACTTATCTAGTATTTGACAGGCTCAGATGCTAAGATTTGCAGTTGGACTTGAGCATGCTGAGCTCACAGGGCACAGTGCAGTACGCAGCACCACAGAAACCTACCCATCCTGCAGCAATAGCGTTGGCAGTGCCGACCACCTTGGTGTTGAACATACTGGTGCACCAAAACTGACAGGCAACAAAGGTGGCCAGGGAGAACCTGAGAGCAGCAGCAGTAGTGGCATAAGAAGTAAGAGGTGACACAGACAGCCTGTAATGAAGGTGGCAGAAGAGGTCTGATATGCTCCACGGGAAAAGTCACTGTTTAGTATCCAGCAACGGGTGATTGCATACAGCAGCTCAAGCATGTGCAAAGCTGCTGACACTGCCACATTGCTGTTTCGCCTCATATGTCATTGCTCTGTATCTAGTAGAACTGAACGCACCCGATAAACAGCCTGCTGATGACGAAGCCTGCTGCATTGCTGCACAGGGCGATGCAGTAGACTGCAGGGGCAGTCAGGCCAATGCACAGACCGATGCCAAACCGGGGTCCATAGGAATCTACATGTCACAAACATGCCACAAACATGCAGCACAGGTATGAGTGGGAATGTAAACTGCAGGCATGTGCACAACACAACTTGCAGGCAGCTTGTCCAGCATTTCAAACGGTGCACTCTTGATACTTCTCCATGCCATCTGAACTGGCAGAAGTACAAAGCTTAATGCATGCAAGATGCAAGGTGCCGGACAAGCTCTCTGTCGTGCTTGCTGGGGGCTGCACAATGGCCTGGACCATGTCCAAGAGGCTGCACGTGGCGTTCAGCAGAGTACACAGCCTGATCACAGCCGCCTATGCAAGCAGCGAGCCACAGATCCCTGCAATATGACAATATGCTCTTTACTCACCCACAAACGAGCCCATGCCCACACGGGCGGCGATAGCCCCGCACACAGCTGCGATACCAGCATTGCCTAGGTCTGTCCTGGTTAGATCAATGTTGTCACGAATGACGGGGAGAAGTGCGGCAGGGGCAAATGTCGAGACAAAGGCCGCAAAGAAGGCAAGCCATGACAGATGGAACGCAGACATATGGGGCCGGTTGAAGTACCTACGATTGTAACATGGGCAGGAAGTGAGCACAGGGGATCAAACAAGGTGTATCATGGCCCGATACAAAACAACACTGGCAGTTCGTACCAAAATCTCATCACTGTGGCTTTGTGCTCTGTATCAACGGGCAAACTGAAGTTCGTGCCATTCGGCACCTCTGCCACCGCTTTCGTAGTCATCATGAAATAGCAAGAAGGTTAAGTTGTCTGGCAGCGTAGCAATAAATATGTATAGCGCAAGGGAATACTACAGCGGTGTTGATCTGCACACGGTGACCGACACCAGGCTGTTGCTGAAGTCCTGTATGGAACGCCAGACAGATGCGTTCGAAGCTGTGCAGTATTTCAGAAGCTGCAGATCTTTCGCCTTTGTAGTGGTCAGCTGCACGTGAGCCATGTGGCACAAGCCCATGTGACCTTTGGGTGGGACCACCGTATCTTGCGACTGTTGGGGAGATATTTCCCGATGCTTGTGTCATATCTTGGTCCGACGATAGAGTGCAATTGCCAAGTGAGTATCCGTCACATCCTTCAACAAGAGGTCAAGGAATCCTGCAGTACGGCTCGTTCAGGTACTCCGGATACAAGCGTACAGCATGTCGGAGGTGATGCAGGTTCGTAGACCGTACTGCGAACTCACGTAGTTCAAGCATGACAGTGCGATGACTAGTCACAGTCCTAGCCGTGCCATCAGCAGCTGCTGCTGTCCTGCCGCTGTCTGCCAGCGGCATTCAATAACATTCGCGATCAATCACAAGTACTGGCCACATTTTCCTCAAATAAACAGCTTAGAGATAGGTTGGTTTCGTTGAATTGCCAATGGGCTGGCATATTTCACCCCTGATGCTGTTGATAATCTCACAAGCTGTCAGGCCCCAGGTTTGGTGTGTCCAACAAACACTCTGGTGTTTGGCCAGTCCTGCACCAACGGGTTGTACCCACTCAACAAACATGTCTTACGGGCTTCAGCAAATGCAGCCATGAAGTCTGCAGTAGAGCTGTGGGCACACTGTACACCGCACGTATCTGCCTGCAACATCTGCTGCTGCTGCTGGGACACGTACACTCTTGGCCCTGCTGCTGATGCTGCTTGGTAGAGCTTGCATAGATTGTCAAAGTCTGTCGGAAAGAATATATCTGCAGACCCCCAGCGAACTAACACACTGTCATAATCTACTGTAGACTTGTCTGCTGCTCTTCCTGAGACCAGTGGTGCATTTCTTCCCGCAACCTTGATATCTGGCAGTGCATCAAAGTCAGCAGCTATCAGGGAGTGACTTGGTAACATGGCATGCATGACTTCAAGCAGTTGCAAGCAGCGTGTCGGCAGCCACACATCAAGAGGGTTTGCATCATCATCTGGCAACCCCAGAACATCCTGGAACCAAGAGACCAGACTGTGCTTGCTCCTGCTGCTGTTGCTGCTGCTGCTTGTGGCATATTGCACCCCTTGTGAGTATAGCGCTTGCAAACAGCGTTGTATCAATGGATCATCTGCTGGTTGCAGAAGCTCTTGATACTGCTGCTGCTGCTGAAGACGTTGCTGTGGATTGCTGCTGCTGCTGTTGCTAGTGCTACTGTGCTGCTGAGGTTGCTGCAGTTGAACAGCCACCTGTTGCCAGTCTGCATCCGCTGTGCGGCGCACGACCCTGCACCATGACAAGATACACAACAGCGCTTGATGATCATACTGCTGCTGCACAGTTTGCTTCCCATATCCTGAGCAGATGCAAAGTCCCTGTGCCACCACAGTGTAGCTCTCCACACACATGTTGCATCTTGTAAAGCATCAAGAGCACCAGGCAGCACTATGACCACCAGCGCAGCAGCAGCACCCCACAGCATTCACTGGCATACACTCATCGCAGGAAAGTCCAATATCCTTGCAACTTCATACAGCAGAAGCAACGCAGATCCAAACGAATAGCAAACCCTGCAACGCTCTCACCTGTCATGTGGCAAGTTATCCAACACCTCCATCATCAACACGAAGCAGTGCTGCTGCTGCTGCTGCTTCTTATGTGCCTGTGGTACTGCTGCTGCTACATCAGCCCAAGCTTGTGGTGTCGCTGCGTCTCCATGAACACAGCGCCAGGCTGATGCATGGCCCCGCTGCTGTACCACTAGGTTCCGCTGCTGTTCAGCAAGTGTAGTGCTGAGCTCAATGGTGGAGTAGCTCATGGCGCTGTAAGTGATTGGCTCCTTCTCTGCAATATGATCCTGCAGTGGAAAAGAAACAGATGGCACATTGCAAATTTCCTACAACACATGGGTGCTATTTTGAACCAAATCTGTGGTCTGCACATCTGAGATAGAGCAACACAGTAACCTGTCTAGGTTTCAAGCCAGTTGCAGGAAATATTACAACCACAAATAATGCATAGCCCTCAGTATCATGTTTAACAACTGTAGCCAGGACATATCGAATTGATATAACATCAGTAGATACAACATAGGGGACTTGCACCCCACCTAGTCAAAGACCAGCACAGTCAATGACAACACTGAGCAGGACTGTAACACATTCACAGTGCCTCACAAACCAGTGTCACATATCATCTCCACCATAGTTTGTGTATTCAGCGGAAGCACAAGCAGTCATGTGACCCACCAGTATGCTTGCAGCGAGTGTCCCAGTGCCCCCTCCAATCTCAATGATGGCCAGGGGTTGGTTGGAAGTGTGCAGGGTATGCTTGCGCACCTCAAGGATATAGTGGGCAATGGCGCGGCCATACCAAGGGGCAAACACCTCAACAGGTGTGAGCCAATCAACCTAGACAAACAAGACATGGTGGCACATCTTAACAGGTTGTGATGTTGGTCTGTGTTAACAGGAAACCCAATTGCGGATAAACCATTCTCTCTTTCACAAAGGCAGCAAGGTCACAGTTGCTTAGCATACATTCAACATTGCTCCTAGGCATGGCATATCTATGAGATGTGAAGCACAGATGCGACTCAACATGTCTGTTCAGGTTTTGTTGTGGTTCTAAAAAGGATGTGTGAATTCAGAAATACCCACCTGTAGCTGCTTGTAGATTCTGCTAAGAACGAGCTTGTATTCTGCTTGATTAAGTATGCGATTGAAGTTGATTGGCTCGGCTAAGCGACGGATTGGCGGCTGTGGTTGGTTGAAGTAGCCAAGTTCCTGCAAACAAAAAGAAACTGTGTTACCCAAGAATCTGGTATTTAATACAGGTCATTGGCAACTTGGACATCAGACCTTGCAGCTGCAGTTACAGCACCCTGGCTACCCTAGACACTTGGAGATAGCAACCTGAGCAGCTGCAGGCCCTCTCTTTGGGCAATTATAGTGCTGCTTATCATGATGGTTTCTCGCTGAGGCTGCATTGCTGCTACAGAACTCTCGGCCCTATACTGACTCTGCTTGCAGGGTAGTGCCCCATGGTCATGACTGGACATTTCGCCTCAATTAATGTGTAAATGTACATGGTCAAAGCACCGTACAGGGCAGCTTCCTGAGCAATCGCCACAGTTGGCAGTGTTGGCACCTGCTACTGTACTGCTGCTTGCCCAGCATGCATGTTTGCAACAGGAGCGGCCTAGACACATGACCAGGGTGGGTCCATGCTGTTCATATTATTGTTATAAGCTCTACTATTACGCCCACTTTGCCGCCAAAATTGCAGCCCCGTGTCTGCGTGCGTAGCAGGTTCTTACCGGGTGATACAAGCTCTGCTGTATGAAGTCCCTGTACAACACAGTTCTGCCTGATTCTATGCTGTACGATCTGTGGTATGACAACAGGACGAAATGATTTGCTGTTCTAGCTGTGATGCAATGTGCTGTACGCAGAAATCGCAGCAGGTTGGAACGCATCGTTTAGCATTAGGCATCCCCAAGTCTCTTACGTGCGCACACCACGCAGCATCAAACCCGCGTATGCAGTCAAACTAAGTAAACTAACCAATTTTCATGCCAAGGTTGCTCGTAAGACGCATCGACGCTCTGTTGACGCTCGTAAGTGGGTACAGCACTTTCGAACTCTCACTCGCGCGAGAGTGCCTAACTTTTTGCTGTCCGGTAGATGGCATAAAATCCAGCAACAAAACTTGTGACTTGCTCATGTTCGTCCCATCATCATCATGGTCAGTACTGTACTGCAGTACTGCAGACCACGTGTCAACGAGTTAGCCATGCAACAGGTAAGAGTACGTGTGAGAAGCACGTCCCCTTTGACAGATCAAGCGCGTCGACAGGGACACACATGCTTTGAAAGGGCATACCGGCATACCGGGTACCCCATAGGTCACACCTTACCATCCATCCAAGGTACCTTGCTTGCTGCTCGAGCCAAACTTAGGAAGTTCCTTTTTTTTCACAGCAACAACAAAGTGTGGTGTGGCACACCAAACGCCTACTTACACCCACAAGAAAGATTCACCTGTGATCTTGCTGAGCAATCTGTGCAGATGTAATGCCAAAAGACAGCGGCCATCGCATGCAGGCTGCTGCATCCTGCCATGACTTGTAACAGAGACATGCCGTAGTGTGGCATAGCCAAGAACATATCCTAACCAGGCTTAAGCACTGCCCACCTACCCAATCAAAGAAAGCCATGACCAGACTTTGTGGAACCAATGCCACGAAGCCATCGCCAGCTGCTCTGCTCACTCAAGGATGACATATGCTGGTCAGTGGTGCAGGATGGTAAACAATGCACTGCACCAACGATTTGTATACACCAACGAAGTAGCTAACAGATAGTAGCACACCCACACGCTGCCTATGTACAATCTGCACATGGTGTCAGACACTGCCATGATACGGCATACAAGTCCATGCAAAGCTGCCACACAGATACCCAGATCTTGCGGAAAACTGTCAGCGCTCCTGTGCTCATCTGCAGCTGCACTGTGGTTGCTGTAGAGGTCTCATGCTGCTGCTGATGCACTACGTGTACCGCTTTACGAGTAGGATGCCTGTTTGTGAAGACAGCAGCATGAGAAACAACAAGGCTGCACAACAAGACAATGGAAAACATCAAATCTGTAGACAGTGCAGCATCCACCCTTGTAAAGGCAATGCTTGAGCAATAGGTCCTACTGACAGCCATCTGCTCCTGCTGCCACACCTGTTGGCTCACACCATTGTATCAATCAAGCTGGCCCTCATCTCGTTCACAATAGCCATAGGCTGTGCATCCCTCAACTTGAAGACTGACTCTATCACAGACATCTCTGTTGATGTGGTGTCCAAGCCACAGAACGCAGTCCAATCATTTACTACTAGGCCAGCGCCAATGACATCACTTCCCCTGTTGATTGTACCCGCTACTAATGGCACTTGAAGCAAGCTGCTCAACTCGTCAAGATCTTCAATGCTGGTTTTGGGGTGCATCAAGCCGCCCTGATTGCTGAAGCTGCAATAACTGCCTACCAGAACGTTTCCTGCAACTGTTTGCCTGAACACATCTACACCCAGAACGTCCTGCACAATCTCCTCTGTTTCCTTGTCAATGTCCGGGTGTATCAATGCAACGTAGTCATTGCATGCGATACAGTTGCCCAGGGCTGACAGACGCTCGTCTATTCTCTGCACTACTACTTCGTCTGGTAAGCTGTTCCGGATGTGCTGCAGCTCTTGATCCGAGGTGCTGCTTGGCACCAATAAGCCGTTCTTGTTGCCTACTGTCATACGGCCAACAAGCCGTGTGCCGGCAATAGATGTCTTGATCACAGGTATGTGATCTGCAAGTTCTGCTTCAAAGACGCTGTAGAAGTTCTCTGCACCGCCCAGAGCTATGAGAGCATATGCATTCGTCAGCTTCGCAAAAACACCAACTTCATTACTGTTCTCGAACTGCATGCACAACACGGTTAATCTGCTGAGGTGGCTGATCAGAGGGGAGAACACCATGAATCTGCAACTGCTGTGGGATGAAAGCATGCCAACTGTACACAT
>LWCB01009992.1:0-25779 GCA_001630525.1 Coelastrella sp. M60
TTCAAGTCTCCAGATTGAATCTGGTGATTCTGACTTTGTTTTTATGCCCCCATGAGCCATCAGTTGGCTCCTCACGGGTGAAAACCCTTAAAGGGTAACTTGTAGTAGTAGTAGTAGTAGTAAAGTCAAATCAACAATGTACATGCGGACTTTGACTTGCTAAGCACCAGATCATGCACAACCCTACTGAGACTCTCAAGTATACGGTATACTTGCCAGGTTGCTGTTGAAGGCTACATTTGAATTTTAGTTTCGCTTTGCACACCCTTGAGGACAGCATTTATTATTGCCAATGAAGCATATGTACTGCCCCTGTGATGAAGCTGCATGTGATAGGCAGCCATCACTTGGATTCTAAACACAAATTGATTCTGAACACATTTTCACTTGAAGGATGCACCTCAACAAACCAACAGGCTCAATGATTGCAATTCCTATGGGAGATATAGCGCTCTGCACTTGGTGATGAATGGTGAGCAGCTTGGCACATGCGCATGCACTTATGAGTTGATCAAGCCCTTGACAACAAATGGTGATGCCCTTGAACAACAAATGCTTCAAATAAGGTCACATGTCGGTGTATGAGCACAGATGTTGGACACATCTCCAAGCCTTTCCTAAGTTTTCTGAAACAGTTGCCATAATCACCATTCCTGTTGCACCCTGCACAATAACAACGCAATCACCTACTAAAGGCTGAACAGTGCAGTCAACAACTCAACTTGTAACTCAATAGTCCTGAAACCCAATTACCAGTGGTACAGCCGTGAGAAGGCTGTCATAACATAATATATGCAAAGCATGTGAATTCATTACCACTATTCAAGTAGTCAATCCAGCACAGTCTCCAAGCATTATGCAATGCAAGCGTGTTCAGAAGATGTCTACCGTGTTCCTGAGGCATATCCTGTCATGCAGCTGTCATCGTGACCGGAGAGCTCTTTCTTTGCCAGCAGTTGCTGCAGCATGCATGGCTGATGCAGCTTGTGAGCGTTGGTGGTACCTGGATCTGACAAGCTGTCAACTCGGTCATGAGATGTTGAGCGCTGCAAACATTGATTTTAAAATCATGGCGTGAACCTCAGTTATGTATCATAGCTGGTTGGAGTCATTTGCAGCTGACAACAACAGGTGCAAGCCTGAGGACTGCTGCATGCTGCAGTGTGCTGCAGTAGATGAACTATCTCTTTGTCAACTTGTCAGTGGCATGTCAAGCAGAGCATCAGAAAGTCAGCCTGACCATCACACCCTGGATGGTCAAAACACGGGTGGTACAAGCAGTAGCCAGCAGGGTTCATACCTTGAAGCTTCTGATCCAAGGGTGTTGCAGCAGCTGCAGTATACTCGGTCTCTTACTGGGATTCTTGTGCAGCGCCAGTGTGATGAACTCGACAGCTGGCTCTGACATGCGACTTGGAAACGTAGGTGCTGTTGATTGTATCGCTGCTTCAATAGCTGCATCAGAAGCTCCACTAGCTGAGAAGGGTGCCCTGCCCGTCAGCAACTCATAAGCTAGCACACCTACAGCCCATGAATCCACTGCCTCTGAATACTGCAGCTCAGACTTGTTTTTGTTGTCACCAGGGTTGCGTTTGAGGGGGCAGCGCAGGACTTCAGGTGCCATGTAGTCCAGAGTGCCTAGGAAGCAGCAAAAGCAGAGAAATAACAATTGCAGAGAAGCAAGTATAGCAGAGAAGCAACGAAAGCACAGAACCGTGCAGGGAAAGCTGCTCAATCACAGTTTCACGTCGGCCATGTTGAATCAGTTATGTTGAGTGCAACGAAAAGACTGCAACAGAGATCCAGTTTCTGCAGAGACACCATGTATGTATCCATAGCAACAGTATGACGGGTGCAGGCATGTGCTTTTGTATAGATTGTAACCATCATTCAATGGTAACAGAGCATGCTGCTTACCAACTCTTGTGACTGCCCTTTCTTCCCTCAAGTTTAGTGCTAGGCCAAAGTCCGCGATCTTGAGCACCATATCGCCGCTGAATAAGACATTCTCAGGCTTTATGTCTCTACAGCAAACACACCAAGCATGGAAGGTGTTGCTCACTGTGGCACAACGCTGTGATGGCTGCATCAACTTGATCAATGTGCTATGTCACGACATGTAACATATTTGGCGCAGTGCTACACCCCTACAATGAGGCAGCATGATGCAGACAGTATGAGATATGGCATCAGCAGTGGAATTAATTCAGATCACAGGTCAGCTGTCTAGCCACTTGTTCGCACACCTGTGCACAATCCCAGAATAGTGCAGGTACTGCAGCGCCCTCAGGAAAGGCTGCAGGACCAGTGACACTGTCATGCGCTCTGACAGTCGCCCACTGTTGGCATCAATGAAGGACCACAAGTCACCACCACTAGCATATTCCTGCAGCAGGTCAGAACGGCAGCTTTGAGATTCATTGCCATGGGTTTGTTTTTGCCCCCATGAGCCATTGGTTGGCTCCCAAACGGGTGATAACCCTGAAAGGGTGATTGGTAAGGCACAGTAGGGATGAGATTGAAGTAGCTGCATGACAACATGCAACTAGTGTACTCCAAGGGCATCAATGTGGGTCCACTGCCACTAGCTTGCTGGCAGAGTTATGCAAGAGCCTGTGCATGTATGAATGACCAAGCGAGATCAATGACAACTTGCTGGCCCCGCAGGATGAATGCAGACAGACCCTTTAACTTTGGCATGGACCTGCAGACCTGTAAGGGCCATACCTGTACAAGCACAACGTCTCCAGCCTCTTGGAAGGCCGCATGAAGACCAATGACATTGTCATGGCTTACCCCCATGTGCAAGCGCACTTCCCTGGCAACTTGGTGACTGCTTATGCTGTTGAGCTTGTTCATGTGATACAGCTTGAGTGCAACAATCTGACCAGATTGGCGATCCATAGCCTGGTGAAGAGACAGGGTAAGCAGGCTCATATAACATGACAAGTCAAACCATGTTGGGAACTCAATCGTCTGTCAAGAGAAGTTTGAACCCCGCACATGGTATCTAAGATGGCAGTCCAGACATATCAAGAACCTCTTTTACTGAGAACAGAGCTTCATTGTGTTCTGGCACAGCGGCTGTTTACCTTGTAGATGGTTGAGGCATAACCGTCATATAACTTCTTGTGTTTTACAAAATCAGCAAGACACCACCTGCTTCTCTGAAGGAATGGTGGTAGTCTTGGTGATACAGCTAGTAGCACAGACTCCTGAGTGTTTTCTGGGGCAAGGGTGATCACAGGAGGTGGTGCGTCAAGCACTGTGGATTGCTGTTGCGGGTGCTGATGCTGTTCCGGGTCACACTGCTGCTGTGTGACATGCTGTTTCATGCCGCTACAACTAACTGGGTGAACTGGAGTAGTCCTGCCACTTTTGATTCTTCCAAAGCTGCCCATATGTGTTGTACTGCCTGGCGCAGACTCCTGTAAGGTGACAGAGCCTGCAGAAAGCTGTGCTGAGGTCAAATTCAGTGGCTGCCATGCATCAGAAGCCGCTGCAGCAATAGCACTTGCACTGCCAGCTGGGCTGGCATTGTTGGTACTGCTGTTCATTGCTGCTGCACCGAATTGCGGCACAGATCCGGGTTGGAGAGGAGGAAGGGACAGGGGACCAACTGCACAAAGCATCAACAGGAGAAAGCTTAGCAGCATGCATCAGCATAGTTGCCTGCAGGGACAGCTGTACTCTTTGGAGCACATGTAACCACACTCTAGTATGAATGTTGCAGCAATGAATGGCAATGTGGCTGCAAGCACTCAAGCATGATGCCAATGGGTTCAACCACAACCAGAGGCTGAACCCTATAATAAACTGCGTCCATGCAACAGGTTCACCCGAGTTAATACTGCCGCTACACCAGATATCCATACCCTGGTTCGTACCAAGTCCTGTAGGTATAGTGAGCAGACTGCACGTGTTTGATAGCCTGCTAGCTTCTGTGACAAGCTGTCCATCCTTGA
Source organism: Coelastrella sp. M60 (assembly GCA_001630525.1). Lineage (NCBI taxonomy): Eukaryota > Viridiplantae > Chlorophyta > Chlorophyceae > Sphaeropleales > Scenedesmaceae > Coelastrella > Coelastrella sp. M60. The sequence goes on from LWCB01009992.1 coordinate 3,966, forward strand.
AACCTTTTGCAGATTGCCCTGCTGTTGAGGAAGTTGGTGATGGCAGATAGCCATGATTCTGTTTGTAATGCAGTGCCTGACTTGCAGGAGACTCAGGCTCATGCCGGCCAGGTGTAATTCTGCTGTCAATAGAGATCGTCAGCTTGGGGAGGGCTGCTGATAAGGCACCTGGGAAGTTGCTGGGTCTCGGGTACAATCCATCAGCACTGATACTACTTGTACCAATGAAGTCCAGCATTGGTAGAGGAGTACTGTGGCTGCCTTTGTAGTTGCTGTTGGGCCCGATCGCATCAACTGATTCTCTGGCCTGTGCACCTTGCCAAGGGGTTGTACTGTTGTTGCTGCTCTTGCTAGGTACGTTTTGAGCCTCCTGTACTGGGCTACAATCTGCCTCTTCTGGATCATCCAACAAGAACACATGGTCTGGGAGGTAGGGTACACTGTTGCGACCCGAGCTGTGCTTATGCTGATATGCACTTGTTGAGGGACCCTCTGGTGTGAATACTGTGTCGGCCAGTATAGTTCTTGATGCAGCATTGGTCTCGCATGACCGATGAGGGCATGTAGCACCTGGTGCAAATCGTGAGACATGTACAGTGCTGAATAAATTACAGATAGTTCAGGGTCCGCCTGGTCCTCAATTTGAGCTGTCTCTTGCTTGAATTCAGACGCAGTACACGGCATGGCAGTAACGAGATGTTGTGGACGGCGCTAGGCGTCAATCATGTGACCCAAGGGGTGCAAGAGAGCTGCTTCTGTATAAATTAATGAGGACAGTTCCATGAGCACTATACTTTATATACTGCTGTCAACCCACCTGGGTCTGTAATGCCAGCCACTGCTGATATTGTTGCTGCAGAGTTGCTACAAGTCCCTGCCCAGCTAGAGAAAGGCAGGTCTGTATGCTGTTGCAGGGCACCCGATGGTGAGTGGTCAACATGTTGGCAGCTACTGATTGACTTGAATGAGCCATCAGGTGGGCTGATGTTTGCACTGCTTGCTCTGCTAATCTGTCCTGCTGCAACACGTGACGTACTACATTTACTGCTGTTGCTGTCATTGCCCCCAAGGGTCGAAATCAACGTGGACACAAGGTGACTGGCTTTCATGTGGAGGCTTTCAGGTCTCTTGGCAGAGTGGGATGGCATGGCGCTGCTAGCTGAGGCTGCTGTGTCGGAAGGAATGTGATCAGTTGTTCTCTTTTGAAGCCGTTTTGCTTCCATTGTGCTGAGGAGCCGAGAACGAGGTTGCCTAGACTGTCACCAAACACTTCTCCTGCAGGACACAGTCACTGTTGTAAGGCTTCACAGACGAGCTGAACACGGCCTGGCTGCAAAGTATTGACATTGCGTATTGCTGTAAACCCCACAGCTTACACCTTCCTGCTGTATACCGTGCGCAAACAAGCTGCCTACAGCCAAACTGGCAAAGCAGTTCTAAGCGGGATTACTGCTTCCCAGTGAGACCCTAGAACATGCTCGCGCATCAAAAATAAAATAGTCTATGGTTCATACAAGTACACCTTTTCTGCTTCACCCGCGGGGAAGATTCTTCAGTACTTGCTGCTGGAGTGACCAGCGCTCCCGACGTATTGCTACGTATAAGCAGGCTTCGCAGTACTGCTGAATTATGGTGAGAAAGGGAAGTGTACAGGTGCGTTTGCAGAGTACCGTTGCTGGTTGATCACATACCAAATGTTGCATGTTGGCGCCCTGTTCTTAACAGCGGTGCTGTGCATTGCTGCAAGCTGCGCGACGACGGCAAGTGACAAAGCCTTTCTGTGTGAATTGCTGTATATCATGAGTCCCAGCGGTGAGTCTTGCGTTGTTGTTGCGTGAATTCTCCACCCAAGGAACGGCGCATGGGCAATACACATTATGAGCAGTTTCCTGGAGCAGATCGCCTCTGGTGCTACTGAACAAGGCGTCAACTACGCTACATTCATTGCTCTGAACGTTACACTCTTTGCCGTGCTACTCAGCCTAATCCTGCTGCTGGCTTTTGCCCTCAACTCTGCCACTGCGCTTGTTCCGCACGTGTTGGTGCTCATATTCTTGTCAATTGGTTTATGGGGTTTGATGATCTGGCTGATAGGGGTAACAGGGATCAAGACAACAGCAACTGCAGGAGAGGAACCGCAAACAACAGAGCTTGTCGACAACAAGGACGACTGAAGCACAGAGATTTATGCAGCAACTTGCGTCAGTGCTCCTGTCTCAATCAAAGAACCATTTGTGCGCAAGCTCCGTTGCCGCTTCGGTTGTATATGGGTGTGTGCATGGAGCAGTGTGGCAAGGTGCAGCTGCTGAGCAGCAGCAGCTCCTGGCTACCGTGCATCAGCATCAGCCAACACAATACCCCCTGCTTAGATGGCACATAGACCTGTCATCAAAAGCAGCTACAAGCAAGGGTACATCGTGGAAGGTGACATGGGGTACAGAGACTGGCAGCTGTTTCCCACCTTCTGAAGAGGACAGCAAACAAGTGAACAGCAGGTGTAGAAGGAGGCAGCCACTTGAGGTGCTTCGTTACTCACCGGTTGGGTTCTTGCAATCTCACCCGGCGGATATACAGCAGCAGCCAGCTCAGCTACGCACAATTAACAGCAGACACAGCACAGTGCGTATCCAGCGCTGCCACAGCAGCAGGTGCAGCACAGCTGGGCAGTCTGTCCATCCCCTCGCCAGCAGCAGGGCATACAGCTGCAGGGATGCTGACACCAATGGCAGTCACCAGTATGTGTTGGACCCCATCCATAAATTCGACACAGACCTGCTCTTGGCGCTACAGCATACACCGCCGAACCCCAATGGGCTTGTAGCAGCAGTCGCACTGTCTGGAGGTGTTGACTCAGCAGTATCAGCACTGCTGCTCAAGCTGCAAGGATACGAGGTGTTTGGGGTGTACATGCACAACTGGGACACAGCAGATGAAGCTGGAGCTGGGAAACCAGTTTGCACATCAGCAGCAGACCTGGAAGATGCCAAGCTGGTCTGCCATGCCCTGAAGATTCCCCTCTACGAGGCTGACTTTGTCAGTAAGTATTGGAACAGCGTGTTTCAGCAGTTCCTGGCAGGTATAGAGCAGGGACTCACACCTAACCCTGATCTGGCATGTAACAGCTACATCAAGTTTGGGGCACTGCAGCAGTTTGCAGTTGACAAAGGAGCAGACCTGCTAGCTACTGGACATTACGCCCGGCTGGCATGGACAGATACACAGGACATACCACAGCAGACCTACCTGCACAGCAGCGGTCCTTCTGTTGCTACCACTAGGTGTGCATCGGCAGGGGGAGTCTCACAGCAGATGCCAGTCCTCCTGAAGGGCAGTGACCCGCTCAAGGACCAAACTTACTTCTTGGCAGGGCTGCATAACACTCAGCTGGCCAGAGCACTATTCCCTGTTGGTGAGTGTTATCGTGCACAGCAGTGCCTGCTGTCATCCTAACATGCATTCCACTCCCCTCAAGCAATCCTACCCCACAGACAGGGAAACTCCAGTGGCAACTCAAAGGACTGTGAAGTTGCAGGCTTGCTGCACTGCAGTGATGCATGGCTGTTCGTTTGCCACAAGCAGAGTTGACATGCATGGTGACAAAATGCAGGAGTTTTCTACGGGCCTGCATGCCACTACTTCTATCAATGTGGGTTCAGTTTGGTGCATGAAACAACACACCTAAACCTGAAGGGTAGCTACTGGCATTGCATCATTACCACTCAGGCCGATGCTCAACATGGTGTGTGTTTGGGTGCAGGTCACCTGACCAAGTTTGAAGTGAAGCGCATCGCAGTGGCAGCTGGCTTGCCTGATGTTCTCACAGCAAAGCGCAGCAGCGCAGGCATCTGCTTCATTGGCAGACGGAGCTTTGCACAGTTCCTGGAGGATTACATTGCACCGCAACCTGGGCTGTATGTAGATGTGGACAGCAACAAGGCTTTGGGGAAATGTCAGAACATGCTGGCAGTCACAGTTGGACAAAGAGCTGCAGGACTGGGTGGCCAGCAGACTCGGGTGTATGTTGTCGGCAAAAACATTGCAAATGGAACAGTATATGTGGCTGCAGGCCCTGATCATCCAGCGTTATACAGCAGCCAGGCACTGCTCGTGAATGCCAACTGGATTGCTGGAAGCCCTCCAGCACCTTTGCGTAGCAGCAGCGCAGTGTCAGGGCTTGTGGCACCCAACAGTGGCAGTCCTGCAACACCAACTTGGTTGCACCCACGGCAGCAACAGGCTCAGCATGTAAATCTAGCCTGCAAGGCATCTGGAGCTGCTGAAAGCAGCAGTGTCTTACCTTGTGAGTTCAAGGCTCGATACAGGCAATCAGCAAGGGGCTGCAAGGTACGTGTGAAGCAGCACAGTGAGGACTTTTCAAGCAGCAGACTCTGTGCACTTGGCTCCCAGTTCGCATCCTCCAATGGGACTGCTCATGGCGTACAGTCCAGGAGCGACGAAGAGTTGTTAACGGATGCTTTGGTGGCTGAATTGCAAGTTCCGTTGAGGGGTCTGACACCAGGGCAGATGTTTGTTATGTATGGAGGTGATGTTTGCCTGGGCAGTGCGGTGATATCATCGCATGGGCCAACAAAGTGGGAACTTGCGCAGTGATGCGCATGATCATACCATTATGCGAAGTAGGAATCTCATGATTGGTGACGTCGTGTGCTTACTGAAATGGCAAACTGAAACGCCTTGTCACTGGCCTTGGTGGTGTTTGGCATGCCATGCATGACGCAGCGGCCATCTACTGAGTCAAATTTTGCTGTTACATGCAGCATCGGATATCTGCAGGGGTTGTAAAGCAAAGTAATAGTAGACTTCCCCTACACTATACTTAGCCTTACTACCCCTAGATATCTGCATGCATGTTGCAGTGCACAGACTCTTGTGGTCGAGGTTTCGCGATTCTGACAAGATTGTAACGGTGTTTGACTTTCATGTGTGAAACGAGATAAGTGGCTGCACAAGCAACTGTTGAATATTCTAATACTCACATTGATGTAGTTGTTCCATCGCTTGTCACTAGCACAGACACCCAAGCGGGCAGAAAGCTGCGCAAGTCAGAAGGGTCACTTGCGCACGACTCGTGCGGCACGAGGCTGTATTGATCCTTGCTACAGTCAACCGCACGGCATCTTATCACCTGGATAGGCAAGCAGCTGTAATAGAGGTTCGCACGAAGCCAGATTCTGTAGCTGTTGCTGGTTAACGCAACGTTGCGCTTAACAGCTGCAGCTGCTAGTGCGACGATCCGATCACAAACGACAGAAACGAATCCAGTAATGAGTTTCCAAAGGTTAGCGAAGCAGTCTGCAAGTACCAGACTACCCTCAATGGTAGCGCATCTCGTGTGCAGCAGAGCTCACTCCCATGCACATTCTTATCTCCAGGAAGCACCCAGGGCAGTGCATCACTGAAGGTCAAAGCACTCGCCATTGCAAGGAGGCTGCATTTGTTGCTGGAGATGAGAATGCTCGGTGCACAGATGGCAGATTTACAGCAACAGGCTTCAACAGCAAGTCTGCCTTTGCAAGTGGAGCAACCCTGCAGAAGCGCCATGTGATGCACCACCACAGGAAGCCTGCAGCAACTCGTGCCTTGTCCCAGCACAACGACTCTCGTCGCCCTCTGCATCAACTATCCTGCAACCACCAAGCACCCAACCCTCCTGCCATTGCAACATTGCCTAAAGGTGCAATTGCATGGCAGGAAGATCCCCGACTCCGCCCCTCACAGCTGCCTACTCAGTCTACCGCAATGCCCCAGGGACCCGTCATCAAAACTTCAGCAACAACCCCAAATTCGTCTCAAGCATGTCGGTCTGCAGGACATGCAGCTCTGGGGACATCACATGACGCCATCAGCATCAACAGGCATGGTCTTTCTGCTCACATGGTGGCCCCAACCCACCAAGTGCCCCACACAGGAGACATGCAGAGCCTTCAGGCCGGGCCACTTGCAGCCAGTTCTGGCTCGCCAAGTCTTACAACAAGAGTCCGGATGACACTGCCAAGCCACCAGGAACCAGCAGTTCTGAAAGATCTTAGCGGCACATCAGGCAGCAGACGCCTTCCTTGTGCTCCTGCAGTAGCCATACACAACAGCAGCAGCAAGGCTGGCACAGTTGCTGCCAACAGCGCAACAGCCGTGAAGGCAGCTAGGGCAGCAGCCCTACTGCAGCACACACACACTCAGCAACCCGTGACGCAGATCATGCACCAGCAGCAGGCTGCTGTTCTTGCTGCCAGTGGAACCGCAGAACCAGGCAAACCATGTCTGTGCAGCAGTGGAAGTCCATACCACATTGATGCTGCTCAGGAAAAGCAGGCTGATGCTGTACCTGTGCATGTCAAGTCTGACAAGCTGCTCTACAGACCTGAGGCTGGAAACACAGCTGCTTCTTCCGACTTGAATGCAGTTGCAAGGGCTGCAATGGGTTGCAGGACTGTAGACACAGAAGCCAATGGCAGCAAGTCTCTTGAAGCTGCCATATCTGCTCACATTGCTGGAATTGCACGTTCCAACACCGTGTCAGCCAAATCTCAAACCATGAACCTGGTTGACGCCGCAACTAGGCTCCCTACATCAGCTGCCCAACTGTTGCATGCCCCAGCTCCAGCAGTATTGCCATGTGCTACCCACCAGCATGCGCATGAGGTGAGCAACAACAGCAGTCACAACCTGCAGCTCGTAGCACAGCACAGCCACCTGCAGGACCACGAGGATTGTGAGGACACTACTGCTATTACAACAGCAAAGGCTATGCCTGTCTATGCTGTGCCAACCACCACAACAGGTCGCGCTGCTGCTACACAGAGTATGGCTGTGTCAGGCGCACCAGTTGTGCAACCCGAGCAAGTAGCTCAGCGGAGGACATGGCAACTGATGCAGCACCGCAAGCACGGCTGCAGCCTGCTTGCAGGCAGCAGCATACTGGATTCAATGCAACAACTATCACTGGCTCACCAGCCAACCAGGGGCTGCACCTCCATGAGTGCTGATGAGCAGGTAGCAGCTGCCTCTGCTCAAGACTCATCTTGTGTCCAAGAGGTAACGACACGGAAGCAGCACAGAGTGGCCCATGCTGCTGCTATTAAGTTGACAGCAGGTGCAATGAGGCCTTGGTCTAAGCCAGCTGAGGCAGCTGTAGGTATGAACCCTCCCTGGTATGATGAATCCACTCCAGCCACTGTTGAAGAAGGCCCACTGTCAAGAGCAAACCCGCTAAGGTCAGCAGCAACAGCTCAGATGCCGCAACGAGCATATGCAGCCGCCATTGGGAGAGTCTCCCAACTCCCTGCAGCAGCAACAAAGCAACCACCAGCAGAACGCAAGCTGGCTGCTGCAGTGCTGCCAAGGTTCATGCAAGAGCATACCTCCCAAGGCAACATTCTGCCATCAGACGTCACTGGGCAGCATGGAGTTGACAGCATCCATTCTGATGGTTCAGAATCTTCAACAAGCAGCTGCAGCTTTGGACCTGAACCTCAACATGACCCAGAGCACGCAGTCCTGAAGCCAATGACACTTACGAATGCTGTGAAGAACCCTGCTGATGCTGGCAGCACAGCACTGATTCATGTCCCACCTGCAAGCAGACTGGTCATGCGTGTGGGTGGTACAGCTGCAGCTGCAACAGCAGAACAGCAAAGTATCTTCCTTGCGAGACTGTCGCAGCAGCAGCAGCAGCTTCATGCATCTGAATCCCGCCGTCAAACACCCCCTCAAGTATCTCACCCCATTGTTAGCTTGCCAGGAGGCAACAGAGTCAAACCTAGTGAAGGCAGTAACTGCTCAAAATTAGCAACCAGCAGTGCAAGCACCACCATTGCATCACCCCTGCCAGCACCGGTTGCAGAGGCCTCCTTGACAGATCACAGCACTGGCAGCTACTACAGCCTTGCAGACACAGCAGAATCCCAGTTGAGCTATGCGATTGCTGCTCACCTGCTGAAGCGTACTCCTTATGTGGGACTGGGTGATAGAGCTTATGAGGCCAAGGACTTCGACTACGTAGAGCATGCCCAGCGTAAGCTGCACGCAGAGCCAGCTGCAAGAGATGCTTACTTTGTGAGAGACTATAGGTGCATAAGTGAAAGGATGAAAGCAGGCGCCAGAAGAAAACTGGCTTGGGCGTAATAGTATTGAGGAAAGTGTTTGTTTGTTGCTGGAATGGAGCAAGTGAGGCCCCACTCTCTTGCAGATGTACTGTTGAGTCCAGCACTAGGCTGTGAGCATATTCGGCGTTAGTAGTGACTGCCGTGCTAACGATGTCGCCCCAGTTAATCCACTGGTTCTGCATGTCCCATCTTCACCCAGACAGCAGCAGCTGCTTTACTTGTGCATGCATCTACGTATCAGAGTGACTCCTTGTATTGATGTGTTGCTCCTTAGCTTCATGGCTGATCTGTAAGAGCCAAAGTGACTCATGATGCTACCTCTATGCCGCAACTGAGTTCACATGTTGTTTGTGGTGCTGCACAAGACTGCATTTCACAGCAAGTGTTTCATCTTTGCATCTGAGAAGCTGCTTTGAGCAAGGCGAAACTGGCTGCCAAAATTTTGAACGTCATTGCGACAGTCAGATGTGAAGAGAGAGAGAGAGAGAGAGAGAGAGAGAGAGAGAGAGAGAGAGAGAGAGTGCTTGCATCAACAGACTGAAAGCCGGTTTCCAGCACATACTTGAACGAGTGACTGTACAGCGCGTTCACACTATAACAGGTATGCCCAATGCAGTACAGACACTGCATAAGCGGAAATCTGGAGCAATTGTTTTCATTGCATCGCTGGGTAGCAATTGCTTGAGTCAATCCTTGACGTAGCGTGGCAAGATGGCACATGACGGGAGCTACGAAGTGGAGTGGAAAGGGCAGGCTTTCCCTTACTTGCTGCACCATAACAACTTCAATAAGACGGAAAACTACGGTTCTGCACGGACGGCAGGTGTGTTGTCAGATCGTATGTTGTGTCGATATGTAGAGCGGGGCGGCAGGGATCTGCGCTAGGTGGCTTGCAAGCTGGTGGTTTTGAGTACTCTGCCTATTTTTACCACATGCAGATCGGCATGATGATCGACATGCAACAAGTGCGGCAGCAGCAGGACCTCGGGTGAGCGTGTGACTGACATCGCGCGCTGTCTTGTCTTGGCCCTTGAAGTCACCAGTCCGCAATCCCTTCTTTGTCGTCAACAGTGAGCGTGCAGCAGCAGCAGCATACGTGCAATTGTTTGGCAGGGTGCATCAATGTGACTCAGCCCTGCTACCTGCAGCAGGCTGGGTCGGTCTGTGTCAGCAGTCCTCATCAAACACTTGTTGTACCATTCACACAGTCGCCCAAAACTCTGCATATACTCCCCTTAGTACCTCTTAATCCAGTGACTGCTTTGTTCCAACAGGATAAGACAGGAACGTGGAATGGGCCAGCTCCCACTGGTGCTCGCAACAGGGATGGATCAGCTGATCAGGCCAAGCCAGTCATTGTGCGTGAACCTACCATAGCCCGCCTGTCATCTGGTCAGTGTATGCCCATGATCGGATTGGGAACGTATCAGCTGCAGTCAGCAGATTCTGTGAAGACAGCCTTGGAGCTGGGATACCGTCACTTTGACTGTGAGTTTCTACAGGGCTTGACCTCATGGTTACGACTTTGCTAGTGCTATCAGAAGCAGCAGACATGTGCAAGCCTCTGGCAGCAAGCGCAACCTGCGTAAGCTGTTTGCAAGGGCAGATGAGCAGCGCTCTTGCCTGGTGTCTCTGGTGTTGTTTCTTGCCGGTGTCATAGTGTCATAACAGCAGACGTTGTACCATCAAAGGCCCACATCAAGCAGTTGTAGCATCAGCATCATCTGCAGTACACGCCCTTGTGCTTGTTCATTTTGCAGGTGCTACTATATATGGCAACGAGGCAATTATAGGAGCAGGCCTTGCAGACTTCATCGCAGCTGGTCGACGCTCAGAGCTGTTCATCACCAGCAAGGTCTGGAACACACACCACAAGCCAGAGGATGCCAGGTGAATCAACATAGTATCCTTGCACAAACATACACACCGCATATGTGAGGTAGCTGGTGTAACTCCATCAGCATGTGCTCTTGCAGATGTCAGCTTGGCCGTTCAACAGGACAACAGGGCAATATGTTGCGGCACGACATATTGACTATGACTCAGTTGTCTATCTGCAACTCAATGCATTGTGTCGTGTCCTCGTATCACTCCATTGTATGCATGTAGTCTCTGTGTAATATCTCTGCTGTCATATTGTCAGGGCTTCAGTGTTACAGAGCCTCAGGGACTTGGGCCTTCAGCAGTTGGACCTTGTTCTCGTGCACTGGCCTGAAGCCTGGACAACAGACAGCAAGTTCAATGGAAGCATTACCATCGACCCAAGCATCAGCCTTGTTGATACCTGGTAGGTAGGCAGCCTAACAAGTGCAATGGATACCAGGCACTCACAGTTGTGGACAATCCCAGCAGCAGCATCTTCTACAAGGGTCGTGCTGTTTAGAGAGAGTGCAGTTGATCAGGTTTGTTGCCACTTTGTCATGAACATTTTCTCGAGTCAAGTAATAGATATATGTTTGGCTGTCCTTGTGCTGGCATAATGTGCTGTTTTGTTGCCCTCACTCATGCTTGCTGTTGCTGGCTGCGTTTGCCTCACTCTCCTTTGCAGGCGTGGCCTAGAGCCCCTTGTTGATGAGGGTCTGGTGGCAGCATTGGGTCTGTCAAACTGCAGCCTAGCACAGGTGGAAGAGGTGCTTGCAGCAGCAAAGCACAAGCCAGTATGCAACCAGGTGCGCAGCTTCATATTCCCTGGAGCAACAACTCAATCGCTTATGCCCTATGCAACTCATACAACCCCAGCGATTGCCACTGGATTCACAGCCATATCGTATGCGAAAGCGTACAAAGAGCAGTCGCTAGATGACAGCAGCTGAGCAGAAACTCTGTGCAGGAGTCACACCTGTCACCTCAATGCATCACGTATGCTTGGCTGTACAACAGAGTCACTGCCCTCTCTCACCTTATGTTGCTGCTAATGTACTCCTGCAGGTTGAGCTTCATCCCTTCCTTGCTCAGCGCAAGCTTGTTGGTGTGTCATATCGCAACGGCGTGATCAGTGTAGCACACACATGTCTGTGCAGGGGAGATGAACAGCTGAAAAGCAACCCGGTATTGCAACAGGTGGCAGCTGAGTGTGGCAAAACAGTCAACCAGGTAGGCCTATGAACAGCGTCTGGTGTACAATGCAGAGGAGGAGTTGCAGTAAGCCACTGTCACAACCCTCCTGCACTACTATGGTAAGACAGCTTGGATCTGGTACTTCTGGTTAGACACTGTCATGTTGTTCCATTGCAGGTCTTGTTGAAATACAACTTGCAGCGTGGTGTTGTCGTGATCCCCAAGGCCACTTCACCAGAGCACTTGACTGAGAACTTGAAAGATATGTTCAGTTGGAGGCTGACAAATCAACAGAAGGTAAGGTTCTAATCCGGTGCGTCGTGTGTGGCATCACATTCTGCGTCAGCTTGCAGCAATTTTGGCCCACGCGCGATGCTTCAAGTTGGTTCATGGGTCTGTACCCCATGGACTCTTGCAATAGCTGTCCTTGAACCTGCAGCACAGATGGTCTTCCTGCTGTTCAAAGCAGTTCAGAGGGGAGATGTTTTTCCAGGATCCAGTGGCGTGCAATATGATGCCATTTTGTTGCGTTCTGATCTTTTGTAGGTGCTACTTGACACGCTGGATAGCGGCGAACGCTTATGTGATATGCCTGGCAAGGACTGGGGTGATGTCGAGGAAGGGGGAGTGCCAAAGCCGAGCAAGGTGCTAGCATCAACATAGATAAAATTGTGGACAAAGTGTCTTTAGCAGTCTAGCATACAAGCTGGCACATACCTGTCGAATTGGTTGATGGTGGTCTGCATTACCTGGCTCCGAGGCTTGCATGCCAGTGACTGTGTAACAAACATCATGGCGTTGGTTATTTGGGTGTGGGGATTTGTGGCAGGTGCAAGAGCTACTGGTCACATTCTCGACTCATTCACATACTATAGTATGTATGGCTGAAGGGTTGGAGAGTTGGAAACCATTCTTTCAGCTGTGATGTCACAGCGTATGCTATTGGTCAACATAGTAGACCGGGACCAGAGCAATACCTGGACCAGCAGTACTGAGCGACCTAACAGACCACCCATGTAACAACCTCTTGGCTGTTGCACAATGGACCAGTAGAGGGCTACGCATACACTCAGGCAAGCTGTTGTTTTTGATGCGTTTGCTGTATCATGCCTGGTTAAGCGTTTAGTGACTTGAAGTTGGAAAGTGTGTTGTGGGCATGTAACAACCCCATCCTCACCCTGAGTCGAGTGATCTGGCTGCAAAAAGCAACCCTCAATAACTGGACTGGCAATTTGCCAGTCGTCGGAAAAATTGTAACCCCTTCTGCAGGCGACGTCAGGAAAGTCCACTTGCAGAAAGCCTTTTCAAGGCCTGCAAGCTGCTGTGGCAAACTGGGCTGCTGGCAACCGAGCTTGCCATGTTTGCTGCAATGGCTTGCTAGCCGAGTAACTTGTTGCTCAACTTTTGATTGCTGAAATCAGCTTCCCGGCAACCTTGCTGTTGGCAGACAGTTCCTCGAAGTGTTGACAGCAAAACGCGCGCTTGCTGGCAACCCGCTGACTGCAGCTCGGCTCCTGGTAGCCTGCTTCTGGCCTAGAAAGTTGTTGGCAGTAACAATTTTCAGACAAGAGGGCTGCAGCCGCGTGCTTGCTGATGATATCATAGTTTGCTGCAAGCTACTTGTGCGCGACGTGACTGCGACGTGCATACGCTGGCAAACAACACAGTTGCTGGTGCGTGAAACACCTTTGTAATCACAGCTTGTTGAACAACTGTACATCTACAAGTAGCCAATGCATTCAGACAGCACTGTCACAGAGCTTTCACAGTAGCTGTGCTTTGCCAGTAGAGTATGCTGCAGCTGCTTACCAGTCCATGTAGCTGCGCATGCACTGTAGAGACACAACATGATCCTGCTCATCACCAATGGTGTATCGTGGGCGCTGGCTGGTTGGTGATATGAACACAACGCGGCAGGCTGGAGATCGCAAGCTTGCCTGAGTAGGGGTCAAGGTAACGACATTCAAATGACACAGTGCCGCAGGCACCAGCACTTGAGATGATATCTGGAAACGTATATTGCTTCAGAAAATATTTGCCTCTCATTTGTTATCACTCAGTCACTACATGACGTACTCACAGCGCTTTTAGCTGTTGCTGCATACGCGATCTGCGTTGGTTGCGTCCATGTTCGCTGCGCTTGCTCACTAGAACTGTTCACCACTCATTAAGATATAGATACTGAGTCATCCGTCGCTCGTTGCAGTCTGATCAACTGGATATCACCCACCATGATTGCAATTCAGAGGCTCTGGAGCTGCAGCTTTCTAGTGCTCTTCAGCGGGACATCAACGGAGGTATCACATGACCATGAACCTGGACAGTGAGTATCTTTTGTATGTCTTCCCCCCTGAGGGGCTGTATGCCGAGTCATGGAAGTGTACCAGCCTTGAAGGGAGAGCTTCTGCAGTAGTCGCTGCTATTCAAATTCAACGTGTCTGTGCATGCCCTTTGCATTGCTGTTGACTGCCATTTGGCAGATGCAGCTGTTTATACGATGCCTTTGTGCTGTCTTTTATGTACAGTAGGGCTTTGACGGCTGATCTTGCCATGGCCACCCAGGACGCTGCAGGTGCCTCTTCTTGTAGATGCACTTCAACTACCATGAAGAACCCCAAGGTACTGCCATGAGGAGCCCCAAGGCAAGAAAAAGTTAACTTAATGTTTGATGTTACTGCCGTCTAGTGCACTTGGTAATGCGTTGCTCTTCTTCTTTTTTCGTAAGTAAGCTTGCCATCAGAATGGTGTGCATCAGTCAGCTTTTCACACTTCAACAATCAACCTTGCGATATGTATGTGCATAACAAAAGCAGGTGCTCCTGGATGTTAACACAGGTATGAGGTAGCCATCGTTGATCCCATTGGCTCCAAGGGCTACCGCATGTCAGTGGCAAGGTGTTCAGTGCTGATGCCATTGACATACTACAAGGAGTGGAATAGGCCAATTGGTTGTAAGCAGAAGGCTCAAGACCACCATTGGGCAGCTGGGGTTCGCATGTGCCAAGGTGAGATGGGGTATAGATCTTGTCATGCTGCAAGAGTGGGCGGATATTGTGTGTCAACTTCACAGCTGGTCATGCAACATATGGTATGGACGTATGATCATTTTTGCATTTGTACAACCAACTTTGCAAATGCAACCGCATGCAACCAGGTGAAGCGCTGCTTTGTAGAAGCATGCCTGACTGTGAACAAATTAGATTGCACTGGGTCTTGTAATTTGAGGAGTAATGTACTAACTCGCTGCTCTGCTTTCCAGCGTTATGCAGTTGACTGCCATTAGACAACCTGTTTCTTTGGCTGGACCAAGACATGAGATTCCCATAGCAACTGCACCATGAACTGGGAGTGTCCACAAGCAAAACACCAGAGGCACTCAAGCACGATCAGCATTACTGGTCAGTGAGGTGATACTCTGCACAACGATGTCTCAGCAGCATGGAGTTGGACCCAAATATTGAGCTTCAGGATGAGTAGTTAAGCAGCCAAGTACCCTGCAACTTTGGTGTGGAGAGGTGTTGGGCGATGGTCACCACTGCTTTTGCACCAACTACCTTGTGGCATGTGGCCTGTCAGCTTGGTGCCGAGTGGTAGCTGATGCGTGTGACTGCTGTTGATGTTGTTGATTGGGTCGGTGTACCACCCTTTTTATCCTAGTAACGCTGTTGTGCATGCTTCAATCACCATGTCAGGCAGTGTTGATCACACGCTCATGAGCACATGTCCCTTACATCGATTTGATGCTAGTGATGACTTCTCACATGCAGCAGGTGGTAACAGTCAGGTGGAAGTGGTTTGCAGCACTCTTTGGGCAGTATTTGTAATAGCTTCCTTGGGCATAGCCTCAGATGATGTCTTATTCGTTCAATCTGTCAGCGACAGCTTGCCCGCCAACACCGAACAGCAAACGGCTTGCCGGCAATTCATATGGTAAACAGTGCCTCGCAACGCTTTGTCGGAAAGGGTCTTACTCTATCAGCAACTCTTTGCAGCAAGCACAAGCATACGGTATACCTTCCGGCAAACTGTATTGCGATGCTGTTTGCGGGCAAACCGCGCAGGCGGCAAGGCAGCTTTCGGAAATGAAGTTTCCTTATGGATTTCTGCAAGCTGAGGCTCTGCAAGCTTGAAACAAGTTGCTGCAGGGGTTACAATATTTCCGACGGTGGCAAACATCCAGCAACACCTCCACACAAAGCATCATCCAAACTGCACAAGACACAAAGAGTCCTTTGCCCAGAGCATGGCACAGTGAAGCTGTAAAAGTTCTACAACGAATAATTCACTTTGGTAGTTATAGTGAAGTTCACTTCGGTAGTTATAAAAGCTGCTACTCGGCAAGACGCAACGCTGGTTGTCCCATACATTCGAACCATTCTCCACTGCAGTTGCACTGCAGCCCTGAGCTCTGCAACATCCTGATCCCACACCACACACTCCCAGTCTGCATCAGCCCGACTGGACCATAATGTTGCAATGGCGCACAGCTGATAATCCACCAAGGAATGACAACTTGTCCAGTTGCCGTCAGTCAGACCCATGCCAGAGAGTTCCAATGTTGACAATACTAGTGTATACCAGTACTGCAAGCGGAGTGCAAGTAGCCACCAGAAGCATAATGCTCATGCCATTTGGTGTTTAACACCAACGTAAAGTCTGGCGCTGTATGGCCGGATTCATCCAAATTGAGTCATCCACTTCAAGGGTGTGGTCCGCAGGCTGAACAGCCACCATATGGATGCATCCCATCATGACAAGCAGCATCTGGCAACAGTGATACGCTTATACAATCACAAACAGACAACGATGAGCACATCGCCAATCAAACTTGTACAGCTTGCATGCATACATCATCCACAGCCTGTACATGTACAGCTGCACACAAGGACCTCTACAGCTATATATCTTTTACCCCAGCTGCCCCGTATTGCACCTGCAGTGCACCAATCCTTCTGCTGCCCCATGCTGTGGCACCAGTCCTTGCATGTACAGCAGTGACAAGCAATACCAGTACTTATCCCGTTGTTTTGTTCCTCTGGTGTGCAAACTTTGATGATCGAGAACTCATCCTAAAGAGCAGATGAGAAAGCTGTACAAGCAGATTGTGGTCCAGCAACTCCAATCAAAGCGGCTGAGCTTGGTAGCTTCTTCTCTTGCCCTGAGTATCACTGCACATGTCATAAATAGGCTGAACATTACCTACTTTCATGTTCCGTGACTCCACCGCCTTGTATTTGCAAGATGATCAGAATTGCTGGTGCTGCAGCTGCTGATAGTAGCTCAGAACTATTGCATTGCTGAGCCTAGGCGTTTCAAACAGCCCTATCAACTCCTTCAACCGAGCAGTATCATTGACAGGAAACAGCCTCTGCCAGCGCTGCTGTTGCCTGCAGCAACGTCTCCATTCAGCCTGTGTTTCTCTGATGGAATCAGGCAGCTGCTCTGGTGATACTGACAGCAAATCGACATGCTGTACATCTCGCAAGGTTTTGAATGCTCCTGTGCTTGTTGCTGCTCCAGCAGAGCCTGCTTTGGGGCGCGGAAGGCGTAGCATGGGCCTGCCTGCTGTACTGCTCTTGCTTCTACACCTTACCAGTGCTGCAGGTTCTGAAGTACTAGATGGTCTGGGCTGTGCTGGTGTGGCTGCTGTCAGACCTGTGAGACGCTTCTGTCTGTCAGCTGACTGGTGCTGCTGGTAAAGCTGTCTGTCATAGGGAGTGACACCAACAAGACCCAGTAAGTCAGCAACCTGCAAAGAGGTTTGGCAGTACTCTGATAGACTTGCGTTATTGCTTGCCATGTGACACATTGCGCTCCTGTTGCCTATCTGCTCAGCATTATAGGAACTTCGCCTAGTTCTGAAGATGCTGCCCTCTCATGTTATACACACACATCACAAAACTTCCAATCGACCTTTGCTGCCCTCCCTGCTACGCAGACTAGCAGTTATATTGCTGCATAGCAAAACAGAGATGCTCAGTGCAGCCCTGGTGTACAGCAAGTCAAGGGATGCATGCTGTACCATTCAACCCACCATGTTGGTCTTCACAGCAGCATCCAGAGGGCTGTCAGCATTCAATGCTGGGCAAGTGTCAACTTCCAGCAGCCAGGCCTGCAGTGACTGATCCAACATGATGTCGAACCCAAACACTTCAAAGGCACTCTTCATCAAGTTGGGGACTCCGGCACTGCGAGTAGCACTGACAAGTGCCGGCTCTGTGGCTATCATTGTCTGCACACAGATGTTGCATACCTACAGCAGTTGAGGTACCGGTCAGCAATACTGCTTGGTTTGGAGGAGCCCTTTATATGCTGTGTTGTTTCACATGCAGGATGCAGGAACATGCAGGTAACCAACGTTCTGTACTGTGAAATGGTATTGTGCTCATCAATGAGAACAAGGTTGGACATCTAATGATGCGCTGTCTTACCGATAACCCCAATTTCTGCAACAGCAGCGTATTGCTAGGATATGATGATGCGCTGTTTACGCCAATCTTTGCAACAGCAGACTATTGCTAGAATATCACACACAAAGCAATTCTTGCAGACGATCACTATGAGCCTCATAGCTGGCAGCAGGCTTGAGAAAAGGTTTGCTGCCAGTGCTGCTAAAGTGCGCTTACCTGTTCCCAGATATGCTGCCAGTCATGACCCTGAGTTTGGAGATGAGCAGCAAGCTGACCAAAGCTCCACTTGCAGCAACCAACTACAGACTGAGCCATACATGCACTCTGCTTCTGCCCTCCAGCAACAGGTTGATATTCTCCACTGCGATCTACCGGCTTTGCATTTGTGCTGTGTCGGTTCTTACACTGCATTTGCCATAAGTCTGTGGATGAGATAGTGGCTGCACTGTCAATTGGCAAGCTAGGCTGTTGGCAATTCTTGGCTGTCTTGTTGATGCTGTAGTTTGTCAGATGCATTGTCACATTCTTCAGGCTGGTCCTCTCTGTGCTGTACTGCTCACTAGCAAATCTCACCAAACCTGCGTTGAAGCTGAAAGACACTGTTCTAATCACTGATCATGTCAAGGAATCAACAAAACAGTGTATGGAAAAGGTCTCAATCACATAGCTCAGCTGCTGATCAGGCCATGCTATGTGCAACCCAACATCATGTTGGGTATGATGGCCGCTGGCAGTGCTTCAGTTGGCACTCAGTACCAACTGGGTGACCCACCTTCTCTGTACACATACACTCTCAGAGGGTCCAAGCATGTGACTGCAACATACACACGCAAATCAAACTTCCTTCCACCAATCAGCAGTGGATCAGCAATGTATCTTTGCAGTATCACATCTTTCAATGATGACAGGTCCAGGGTCTTGGGATCTTGTATGAGACGCACTCCCCGGCCTCTAGAGGATGCTGCTGGCTTACGAATGTAGGTTGCTGTGGGGTGCTGTGCAAGATAGAGCTGAAAATCTTCAGCATCTCCTGGCAGGACAAAGAACCTGCGGTTTGTAGAACCATACATATGCAAGTGCAACCAATCAATGCCGGGGAAAGGGCTTTGAATGCGCACAAGCAGTCAAGCAGCTCTGCAGCAGCTGCATATGCTACATCCTATCCAATCAGGGGACGAGTGTGTGGCTTGCAAGGCTTCTACAGGCGATGTTGGTTGCTACATAATTCAGTATGCAAAGGCATATTGCGAGCTTTCTTACTGCACGATAACCCAGCATGATGTACTGTATCACAACAGCTAGTCCTGGAATGTTGCAAGACATACTTGGGTACAAAGTTGAATGCCTTGCCGTGTGTGCGTCTTGCTGCAGAGGCGATGTTGAGGTACAGCCTGTCCTTGCGCCCCAACTCCCAGGTGCCTGTGGATGTCATCAGCAAGCAGCACACATGATCACAAAAGATGAAAAGAAAAGATGTCATCTTATCACTGTCTACATGCATTGCATTGCTTCACACTGACACATGAGCACAATGTCAATGATTTTGAGAGGTCATGATGGCACAGTTCAAACCTGATAGGGCATTACCAGGAAAGTGGTTGTGCTTTTGAAAAGGTGTTATGTCTGTCAGCATCTCAAGCGGAGCTAGTGAACCCCACAGCACATTCCAGGCATCACCCTTAGTGCGCTTGAAGCCCGACTCTCTGAACACCTGAGAAGCACCAGCACACAATTGCTGGGACTACAAGAGCAAACAGTGATTCTGCTCTGAGCTGCATCTAAACAGGGAAAACTGTTTCCCAGATGTTGCTTATGATGACTCACTGCTGCAACCACTGCCTGCCCCAGCAGTAGTGTTTGAAGCTGTGAATTGCAGCAGCCATGTTAAACTTAGTAGGATTGGAGGTCATTTGCTGCAGCAGCAAAGCCAAGACGATACAACCCTACCTGCTTCACTGCGTTGTTTGCAACACCATAGTACTTGATAAAGGGTTTCACATTGTTCAGTTGCCAAATAGGCCCACCTTGGTCATCAGGCTGCTGCTGCCCTGGTGGCAGCTGCTGCTCAATACCTCCAAACTGCAAGCTGCCGCTGTCATGGCTGCAAACAAGCGGCTGTCCTACTAGTAACATGAAACCATCTTTGCTGCCTGCTGCAAACTCAAGTGTTGGTGCAGTACCAGAAAATTGCGGTGCCAGCAGCCTGATGGGCCGCAGCTGCCTGGACCTGCCTCGCTTCTCATCTGCCCCACCACCAACAGTAGTTTGCTCTCTTTTGCTGCTGCACCCAGACGCACTCTTAGTGCTGCTGTCTGGATGCTGTACAAGAAAGTCTGGCATGGCAGCCAAGTCTCTTTGCAATGCTGTGACTACAGCAGGATGCTGCTGAGGTAGCCATGCTGCTGGATTTGATACATCATATGAACAAGACTGTGCAGCCAGTGAAGTACAGTCTTTCTGTGCACGAGTAGATCTAGCAGTGTTGGTGCTACTTGTTCTGCATATACTCCGCCTTATGGGTGGTATCTTTGCGATGAGGCTTGCTGTTGTAATGCCTGCAGTACTGTGCTTTCTGCCAGGAGGTGCGGTTATGCCCCATGGGTTGCCGTGGCACACCTGAGGTGTGCTGCCGATGGGTTGCTGTGGCTTTTGATGCACTGGCTCCCTTCTTGCGACGCTTACTGCTGCCCCCCTGCTATGATTTGCTGCAGGCATGCCAACCACAGCCAAGCGTCCTTGCCCAGTTAAGGGCCAACTTGGCATGCGCACACATCCTGCTGTCCCTCTCACTGCTGCTGCTGTACCGCCCAGTGGTGCAGCCACAGAATCATCATGTTGCACACTATCCATGTCAACTGAGCTCCGGACACTGCTGCCCAGTTGGCTGCCACCTTGGTCTGCTGCACAGGTGGAGGAAGGTGCTGGGCAGCGTCTGGCTGATTCTCCAGCCCTGTAGTGCTGTTGGTCTGGGTTCTTGCGGCTCCAGCTACTGCCACTGTCACGAAGCTTCCTGCAGGTGCCCGCATGAGAACCAGACCAGCGATCAACGCTGCATCTTGCTGCACTGGTTTCCTTCTGGCTGTACAGCCGTCATGCTGGCGATACAGGCAGTGATGAAAGAGTTTTCCTCAACCCGCTGAATGGTGCGCAGTAGGTATGCAGCAAGTGTGTGCACAATGGCACGAATGGCGATCAGGGACATCAGTTTGTGACCCAGCATCCCTGTTGCTGTGCATAAGCTTTGCTGTAACGCAGGTGGTGTGTTTTCCTCGCCCAGACAACACTGGCTAAAGCCTCTGCTTGTTTGGGATCTTGGCTCTGTCATTTTGGCTGTCTTACCTGCAGGGTTGTGTCCCACAACTGTTCATGCTGCTGTCAGTTGTCGTTGCTGTTATTGGCACAACTCTGGATGGCACAGTCCGTGTGACTATGTTGATCATCGCAGTCAGAGTCCGTGCATCCGGGGGCACCAACGATGAGTTGATCCATGTGCTTAGAAGCCCATCAAGTATGCTATCTGCTGCTTCTGCAAGTGGTTGGCAGCCAGCTGCAACGTAGACCCCTGCTGGGCCCCTGACCCGGTTGACGGTCTCTTCTTCCATTAGCCGCAAACAACAACGCCTTGTATCCAGCAATGCCGCGGCTGCTCATGTCTCAGTAAGAAGTCATACTGGTACCACAGCCAGCCAGGTCAGAGCAGTGCCAACATCCCAGACGCATCTTCAGTGTGTAAAGATGTTCGGAGACACGAGTAGCAATGTTTAAACAGCACATGATAGCATACCTATATTGCAGCTTACATTGAAGAAACGTGTGCAACAGGCAAAACAAGTCAGCCCCGAGTAGAGGAGCCTGCTGGCGACAAGGCAGAGGAAGCTTGATTATGCTCGACACAGAACATTACGGGAAGAGCGATTGTCATCTGCTACAGACTCTGGCAGGTTATGCACAGCCAGCAAGGCCCTAGCCAGCAGTCGGACCTTGACTGTACATTGACCGGCGGTGCAGTTGCCAGTCTGGTCCTTCACTACCGGCGAGCACTGTGAACCGTTCTTAGATGCTCGAAGCACTCAATATGACATGCTCTGAACCGCGTTCACTGCTCCAGTGGATGATTGAACATCAGCGAACTTCAGAACCTGCCTACTGTTCTCTAAACACTTGAGCCCGTTGGCAGCTGTTTTCCATCTCTCAACAGTGCACATGGCTCCTGCAGCAAGGTTG
>LWCB01009999.1:0-47847 GCA_001630525.1 Coelastrella sp. M60
CTGGTCGATCTGGAGCAGCGAATAGCAGACTTTACCGAGGATGTGCAACAACTGGCAGGATGCACGTCCGAAACGATATCCCTCGAGGTGAAAGTGACGGCAATGCAAGATGTTTGCGTCTGTGTTGCTTACTCTATTAGCGTGCTTGTGAATTGCCAAGAAGCATATGCAGGGCAGACCCCTTCTCTGTATTGTGCAGAAGCCCTATCATGTCCAGTGTCTTCAACATCAACAATGCAGGGCCATTTGTTGTATTGATGGGATAATAAGAGATCTGCGGTGTCTGCAGGAGCTTCTTGGACATTGTACCGCTGTATACAGCAGCAACAGGGCTACCGCCCTGGCGCTTGAGCAGCACCTGTCGCAGTATGGCTATCAGAAAGCAGTTGATGGCCACATTCAACCAGAGAACCCATATACTTGCATCCACGAAGAACGGGAAACAAGTAGGTGCTACTCATGCCGTCAGTGTATGCAAAGGTCAGGTCAGTGACACTGCGCAGGACAGCATGCAGTGCTTACTGCTGATTGAAGAGAGACCAGTTAACAAGTGTCACACCAGATGGCTGTTCGTCATCTTTGCAGCTATAAGCAACGGCTACCGCATGGGGTGACGTTCCCAACTGACAAGACATGTCTGTTCCTTGGCTGTACTCAGGTATTGAATGTGGCCTTCCAACTGGGGTTGATGTTGGGAATGTTGTCAGCGATCCCACTGGCACATGCAAGCAGAGCGCACATGCAGCACAAAGGTCACCTGTAAGCAAATGACTGTGCGGGCATTCTACTCTGGCTTTCTACTCACCAGTACTTTATTGGTCCATGTCAGTATGACAGCAGCACAGTGACCGTCCGCCAAGCCACCTTACAGGGCATACAGCAGCTTGGTGTCTCAGCATGCAACAACGTCATCAACGGGACGCTTTCACAACCTTACCATGAATGACGGCTTCCCTGTCCCCCACTTTCAACTTCCAGATGCGTACTTATGCTTTCCCCCTTGGTTGCAGGTGGACAGATGCAGTCAGTATGGTGCCATCTCCAGTCTCCCTTACATGGCAATGAGCCCACCAGGAGGCCAACCTGCAGCATATCAGACACCCGCAGCAGCGGATCAAACATTCGCAAATATTCAGCACTGCTTTGTGACAAGTGCAAGGGGGCCACCGCTCACTACACACAGGAAAGCAGCAACCCCAGCTGCCTTGACCCAGGTCAAGCAGGAAAGGGATAGTTTGGGTGGAATCAGCAACACCTCTAGCACTCCTGCTGGTCTGCTGATTAGCCCTGGTGTAGCTGCACTAGCAAACAAGTATGCCACATCCAGTGTGGGTGGAAGCAGCGTATCAGCGACGTCGAGCCAATCACCTTCAGGTATGCATGCACCCTGAGAGAGCAGCCATTGCGGTAAATGACTGCCCATGCCTCAGCTGAGGGAAGTGTGCACTCTGTAATGTGGCTCAGTCTGACATCAATGCAGCAGTGCACGATAGGCACAGCCTGGTTGTAGACATCTGGTCCTTCCTACTTGCGTGCTACTGCGCCCTAGAGATCAATTAACAACCACACTGGCGCCCTTCCTCTTATATATGCTGTAGAAGTGGTTGGAGGTACGGCAGCAGCTAGCGCTAGCTTGGTACATGGTTGATGCACAATACCACTACAATATTGGGTACTCAGGAATCAAATGCTGTGGTTGATGCCGTACTATGCACTGCTTGCAACAGGGCATCACAACGTTTCAAGGCACTCCCCTTACCATGGCCTCAACTTGTCATACAGTACAGCAAACCCAGCCAGCCCCAACCTGCCCATCTTTGGACTGACACCACCCAATGAAAGCAGCGAGCCACAGCCTGAGCATCTGCATCAGCCGGTTGGACCACTGCAGCGGACTGGTTTGGTAAGAAGTCGATCGACGCCACTAGTGCAGACAACCCCAGCAGCAGAACCATCCAAACCTTGTCTGGTTACCCCTGAATCAGGCACAACAGGAGATCTGTATGACAGTTTGATACATAGCAACCTGCATGGGCCTGGCAGGACCGGGGGTAATGACACCATACAGATGAACGAGGAGCCAAGTGAGTGAACACTACAAAACATCATCATGTCAAATCTTTGCAGAGCTGAATACTGCACTGTTTCAGCATAAATAAATTGGTGCAGCTTAACTGTCCATGACGTCCGCATCTAGCACTTGGTCAACATCAAGCGACACTGCACATATAGCTGTGTAGTGCAGCTGTGTACTTCTGCCAAACCCAAGTCCTAGGAATATCACCCAGGAGGCAATGACTTGTATAGAATATCTGCCTTCTACTTGAACCCTCTGCACAGTGACACCACCAGCCCGTACAAGGAGCTGCCCTGCCAGCCCTGGAGCTCCACCTACAGCAGGCCGCCTACCAGCAGAATGGCACAGCAAGAAGATGCAGGAATTGGAAAGCCTACAAGCTGACCTGACCATAACACTGAGCCAGATGAAGCGCACACCATCCCGCAGTAGATTGCCGTCACTAGCTGCAGCGGACCAGAAAGAAGCTGATGATGTGAATGCAAGGAGCAAGGAGGCATTGCAGGAGCCAGATCTCGCTGCGCTGCATATCAGGCAGCAGTTGCTGTATGAAGAGGAGCATGGCACTCCCTACATGGATGTGGCTATGCCAGCTGCTGAAACAGGACAGCAGCCTCCAGTTACTTCCAGTGACCCTTCAGAACCTGTACTGCGACCAGGGTTTGATACAGCAGTGCAGCGAGGGCTTGATGCAGCAGTGAGGCCACCGAGGCAGCTTGCGGTTTTTGCCCCACAACCACCACCTGCAGTACAGCAAGCGACCACTGATGTTGGCCAAGCGGCAGCTGCAAAAGCAGCAGTATCCGCTGCTGCTGCTGCCGCAGCGGCTGCGTCTGCGGACCTGGAAAGCCTTATGGCTAGCTTGAGCATGAAGTATGCAGCAGCTGAGCCAGAGACCGTGCCTTTGGGAGCTCCCAGCAGTAACAGTTCTGTAAGAAGTCCACTCAAGTCCACACATGATGACAGTCCAGACTTATCAGTACATGAGCAATCCATGTCTCCACCTGCACCTGTCGAGGTTGGACTGTCTGCAGATGAAACCAGCCTGATATCAAAATATGCAGCAGTACCAACAGCGAAGTTACTGGCAGGCGCGGCATGGTTGCCACCAGCAGCGGCCAACTCACCAGACACAAAGCACACCAGACTGGCAGCTGAAGCAGCAGCAGGAGCGTCAAGGGCGCATGCTACAGCAGCATACACTTCAACAGAAAGTGCTGATGTGAGGCAAAGCTGTGCCAGCAGCACTGCCACAACACCTGGCAAGCCCTGTATTGCTGCTGCTGTTGCTGCTGGGATGGCAGCCTGGAGGACTGCAGTGAACATGGACTGCCCATCCCCTCTTAGCCCAGCATCAGCTGTGGATGAAGATGGTGCTGCTGTTGGTCATGCTGCTGTCAGGTACACAGGTGCAGCCATCAGAGCTGCTGACGCAAGGAGCAGCATTTCCGCTGATGTGTCTGTACATGCAGCTGTTGATGGTGGTGTTGACTGCTCAGCTGATGTCGTCAATACACCAGAGCCCGTCGTTCACGACCATCTCAGCAGTGATGTGGGTGGGTTCTCGCTGCTAACACCAACAACACAAGATGCCATCAGACATGCAGTCCATGCGGCAGGCTTAAGCACAGCAGCTGATAGGCCCAAATCCAGCATCAGGCGCATGCAGCCAACGACTGACCTGTCAAGGCTAGAGGAGATGAGGGGACTTCTGCAGAATCAGCAGCGAGGCTTGGCAGACAGGTTTGAGACAGTGTACCAGCAACAGCAACAGCACCAACGCAAGGAACCAGTTGTCAACCTAGAGGCCAGGTTGGCAGCAGGTGATGCGCACATATCTGGGTTAGCAAGGAGTGACCACGGACTTGTCGATGGGATGGAACCGCAGTTGACAGAGCACCCTGCATCTGACCTGTTGCTGGACTTGAGGAAGCAGAAGGGTCATGCTGCTGCTGCAGCAGTGCAGAAGCAGGTGGGACAAATTGAGAAGGAGGCCAACTTGACCCCTAGGGCAGCCAGGCTGCAGCGCCGTCATCAGGTACAGGAGGAGCAACACCAGCAGCAGCAGCAGCGGCAGGTTGGGCAACGCAGAGCAGCAGGTGCAGTGCTCCAGTCTGTGGAGAATACTGCCTTTGCTGGCTCGCTCAACAGCCACCCCTGCTCAAATACACCCAAAACCAAAGCATCAGCCACTCAAGAAGCAAAGATCAGCAGTAAGATAAGAGACAGAGGGGACAGTGGGGCTATGTCAGTCTCTGCGGCAGTGGATGTCAAGCCGGTCAGTGAGGAGGAGTTTGCTGGCTTGCCGGGGTGGTGCAGGGGCCTTCTGACTGTTAATGTGTTGAATGCAGCAGTGGAGGAGCTCAGCCTCATGGTGTCAGCACGGTGAGTTCACTAGTCCAGGCAGTAGGGCATAGGGCCAAGAAACACAACATGTGTGAAAGGCAGTTTTAATTGAGCATGATGACCATAAGCAGCATACTGAGACACCACAACACCCAAAGTAGAGTAGCAGTGAACCATTCAGCTTCAGCAGGAACGGCAGCAGTGATGAAATGGCTATGGTCAATTGACAGCAGTATTATGAAGAGATGCTACAGTTCGATGGTGCTGTCTACCTGGCACTCATCTACTTGTGAAACCAACAACCGCAACAGACAAGGTTGCTCAAATGCTCACGTTTATGACTGTCAATCCTGCAGGAGCAGCAAATGCAGCAGTAACATAGATGGCTTCACAGCAGCCGACCTGGAGCTATTGGGGCACAGCAGCAGTAAGAGCAAGACCATCGTCAGTTGCTTGCACAAGCTCAGCAGAGCAACTCTCCAGCGATCTGCAGCAGGGAACAACATCTACAAGCTTGTAGGCACAGTAGCACAATGACAGCTTCACATGTGCTTTGAACTTTCTGTGAGCATTGATAGTGATCTTGCACGCACACAACATTCAGGTCTGTTGCACACGCTATGATGATTTAAAAGCATGGAATGTGATGTCTCTGCCAGATGTGATCATGTGAACAAGGGCTCTCATAATGGCAACACCTTATGCTTCAATCATCTGCAGCTGCAGGAGGCAGTGGTTCAGCAGGTTCTAAGTTACTGCTAAGCAGCAATTTTAGCACATTGCTACTCTGGTCATCACCAATGCAGCAGTAATGGTGACTGCTATTAGGTGTTACTGGTTTATGTGAAACGCCTTCCAAGTCATAAACGCGTTGCTAGGCATGGTAAACGCAGCAACATAGCAAAGCAGCTTGCCTGAGTGTATGCAGAGCCCTCTACTTGTCCATTCTGCAGCAGCCAGGTCCAGCAGTCGTACAGCTAGTCTCTCCTTAGCCAACATCGTTACAGCAGTGCTGATAGAAGTACTGTTCCGGTAAAACAAAATCGTATGACAGAAAGTTGGGCTCGTGCGGCAAAATCAATGCAATGCTGGCTCCTAATAAGTGTAGTTTGTTCTACTTCAGCTGTAATGGGATCAAATCCCGTGAATCCACTTTCAGATCTGAAGTGCGGAGTCGTTCCTTACACCTACCCTGTGCTGATGGGTTGTATATTTCACTAAACGCGTTGCTTGGCATGGAACCAGGCTTGTAAAAGCAAACATTGGCATGGAATCAGGCTTGTAAACTTTTACCCCCTCTAACAAGGACAAGGTTTATGCAACAATCAATATATACTTCGACAAAAAAAAGTGCACTGCAACGGTTGTGCCTCAGTGAAAGCTACCAAGATTTGATCAATAAGGCACAACACATCATATGCGGGCTGCGCCCATGGGCCTACGCAATTTCTGCTATCGTAGCTGATGCCATCAGTGCCTACTGCTGTGATGATTCTGACAGCCAACAATTGCTCAGCATAGCATGACAATGGCATGCAAGAATGAGCGCTGCACGCGCACGTGCACACACAGTGCATAGACCCACTGTGCTGAGCAGGCCCATGATGTGAACTCTGCACTAACGCATGACCACAGAGCTCTAAGCAAGCTAACCATTAAGCTAGCAGCAACCTTAGTCTAAACTGAAGACTGTCAACGCTGATCATCAGACGGTCAGACTGCCCAGGCTCACCAAAACAAGGAAGCCCTCAAACCACCGCAAACAAGCCTTGTTTTCGGTTTGACATCCAAGGCATCATAAATTGCAATCTGATGGAAATCCAGTGTCCTCAGAGCGGACTCTAGACTTCCATCAGATTACAATTCATGATGCCTTGGATGCCAAACCTACACCCATGTGCTTATAGACCACATAACAGTAATGCAAGTCGTCAGCAGCAGCAGCAGAATGCAGTACTGCTCTGCAGCACTATCAGCAGCATACTGGAAGCTGCTTGCCTGCCGCTGCAAAATGTGCCTGTCATGCAACAGACCAATGCTCACAAGCGCACACTCATGGCTGTACTGACAGCTAGTCCCTGCAGAAGAAATAACACCAACCTCATGCAGCTTTGCTTGACAAGGTCAGCACTCAAGAGATCGGCATCTTCAGAAGCAGACACAAGTCATCACTCTCGAACGGTGAAGCTGCGGCTGCATGTGAGCAGCAACCCACAACACTTTGCAGCTTGGCATGCCACTTTATTGCATTGATCGGTGAAGAACAATTCACACTCCCTCCAAACCTCCAACGAATCACAACAGAGTGTAAGAAGCATCATGCATGAACCCTCAAGCGCACACGTGCCTCTCAAGCTATATATATATTCTGCTCATCCATGTAAGCTAATTCAACTTTCGAATATGCAATACACAGCACAAGAACACAAAGAACAATTACCCCGCTTCGGCCATACGGCCCTTGGTCGGGTACAGCGCAATGCTTTTGAGCCTCAAGGACACTCAAGCACACTCGTAGACACACACTCTCTCTCACCAGTGTTTTTGCAATTACATTACATGCAATTCCAGCGACAAGAGATCAGTGAAGCACTTGATAAACAGCACACGACCAAATTAATTTCAAACATTAAACCCAGTAAAAGAACCCCTCAACAAGCCGGTTAAAAGAATCTAAAATTCATTGAGCTCTCTTATTGCTGTCCCGGCTGTACCTGTTCTGCCCAATCATGCTCAGGAGGATACCAGCACCTGGGTTCTACTCCAGTCTGCTGATGCACAACCTTCTCCAGCCACCTAAAGAAGCCGCTGTTGTCCAATAGAGGGTTGAACATACCACTGACAATGCTGTAGTTGCCCTCAAAGTTGGGCCGGTGGTGAGCACCATGAGCCTTGCGACTGATAAGGATGTTTGCGTCCTGTGGTATCGCAGTCAACAAGTTGCAGAAAAGCACCTGTCATATAAAGCTGTGTTCATTTGCTTTGTATTCTTCAGCCAACAGCAGGTGAGTACAAAGGAGGAGGCGTAACCTAACAGGTCACCAATGGTAGATTGACAGATCGGTCAATGAAGCTGCCTGATGCATTCACTATTTGATCTATAGACACACAACTTCAAAAAGTCCCGAGATCACGCAACTGATCATATGTTGGATCATAACCCTATTTGTAAGTAAGCAAACACAACTAGCTCATCCACAAAATATGTTTACCTGGAGTGCTACAACCACAGGGTGCAGCTCGCTCTTCCTCATGTGACTCCAAGCATGGAACTGCTGACTCATGCACACCAAGAATATGAATGATGGCAGGAAGGCATGAAGGGACAGCGGCAACCAGGGAGAAGCTAACAGGGTTAGAGCAGCAGGAGCTGTGGCGGGCTGGAATACCTGTACGGCACCAGCAGCAGCAGGGACCATGACATCAGCAGCATTGAGAGGGTATACTTTCCATTCTCTTCACTTTTTATCTTTATTTATTTACTTATTTATTTATTTATTTACTTATTTACATATTTATTCATTCGGACGAGCCATAAACAGGTGATCGATGAGGTGAGGTTTTTGACAGGTACCCAACTCTGATATCAACATTGGCGAGCTTAAACCTGGCAGCAAACAGTGTATGCAGCTGTTTCTGGCATGGCAGTCGCTGCGTGTTCATCAAGACTGATGGCTGATATACCCAATGCTTGACAACAACAACCTCAGAATGACTTTGTCAGCACAAACACAAGGTAAATGTCGAATTAAGGAGGCAGCTCATACCTGATGTACATTATTGCAGAACTCTCTCTGTGTAATGGTCCAAGGTCGCTGATGGTGCCCCTGGAAAGCTGCAATTTGTCGGCCAAAGATGGGAGTGTTGCCGTCACCATAGTTGTCAACACCCTGTGCAGACAGATACACCAACAAAGCTTGAATCTTGGGTGCACACATCACAATCAGCGACCAAACACTTACCCATACATACTACATCAACTTGCACAGATGCGAGAGCAGTCAGCAACATCCACTACTTCAAGCATGGTAAACACACACATACACATGAATACAGCAAACTTGACAATTTCATACATGCTTTGTTGTGAACAGATGCGCCGAATCCACAGATGATCTCGCACACTAGAATGCTGAGGTGAAACTGCTCATAACTGCTATAAGTGCTGCTGATGCTGCTGCGGTAGTGGGAGCAACAAGGCACACGATGCTAATGTCTGCTGCTTTCTGCTACACCTCACTACCTGTCAAACCTACTGACCAGACTGCTGAATGCAAACGAATATGCTCAAGCACGAGTACTATGAAACACTTAGCCATGCAACATACAAGATGCACATAATAGCTGGGAAACATGGACGAGTGCTATGCAGCTGCCCCACTCACCCAATGATATACTGCAGTACCCAGATCAGAAAGAACATACGCAGCAAACACCGCTCCCAACGCCGTTACTGCATCACCCAAGTCATGCACATCAGCAGCAGCAGTCATCAAGCTGCCCGACAGCAGACCCATACAGCCATACGTCCACAGCCTGTGTTCAGGTGTGCTTTTTAAGTTCTCATTGGGGTCAATAACCCATTTGCTGCTGCTTGTCTTTGGCAATGTAGGACCAGTCGTACTGCTGCTGCTTGCTGATGAGGCGGTGAATGCACGTTCTGCTGCTGCTACTGCTGCGGAGAGGTCCTGATCTCCTGCTGTAGCTGAAATGCTGGGGGACTCTTCGGTTGCGATACTGCTTGCTGCAATGACCATAAGACCACGACTGGGCCGGGAGACCTGTGCAGAACGACACAAACGCTTATGGGGCATGACATGTTACATAACAACGCTAACGACTGTCCATGTCAAGCAGCTGCACCAGTAGCACGGGTGTGCAGATCTAACGCAATCATGTGCAAATGCTGGGCCCTAAAAAGCAGGTGTCAAGCTGCCACTGCTGATTGGATCAAGCAGTACGTATGAGTGACGGTTTCATGCAGCAGAGTGACTCAACATGATGCTGCAGATTGTGCTGGCAGGGCCGATAAGGAGCCAACGCAACAGCAGCTTCCAAATGCATCAATAAGGGTGGGCCTTGTGATATGCAATGTCGCTGAATGGGACATTGGTAAGAAGATAGAAGCATGACTGCTGCTATGACCTGCATACTATTGCCTGAGGAGTATGCCCTGTGGATGTTTGTTGCTTGTACTGCTTTGCTGTACTACTGTGCCCCCACATTGCTATGTAGACGCTTGTGTCCTGCATACTACCTAGCACTCTGGATGGAAGTTGCCAAGGCTTGTCAAGATGTCGAAAATCTTGAAACATATTCAGTTATATATCAGGTTACTTGGTTACCCAGTGAATGTGTCAAGCGCTTGTAGCCTCCAAAGCAGAGCAGTTTGGGGATGATTACCAGTGCACTGATATCTACAAACAATGTCTTGAACTGCTTGCAACCTCTTGTCATAACAAAATGCCAAGGAAAGACAAAATTTTGGCAGCAGGTGCAATGTTGCCAAATAGCAGCACAATGGAACGCGTTGGATGTATACATGCTTCATGTTTGCCAATGCGCACCAAGCATCAACATCAGCTCATGTGTTTGCAACAAATGTCACAAGACAACAAAACAAACTATGTGTGTCTACATGACTTATTATGTCACATCACTTTCTACGTATGCCACGTATGCTTTATGAACAACCTAATCAGGTGCAGAAGCAATAACCTGGCTGATTGCAATCATGTTGCTGTTCATGCCCCAGACTAGCATTGACCCGGGGCTGTCATACATAAGCTGCACTGTTGCAGAACATAACGGACGGTCAAAATTGCGTGTACTTCAAGACTGCCACGCTGAGGAGCGTCCATTCCTGCAATGTTTGTATCGCATTTTTCATTTTCGACTGTACATCAACCAATGTATTGATTGGTGTGCATGTGCCCTGGGATCCTCTGCTGTCTGTGCTAAGCGGCTGCGCCCGCCTTGCATACAGATGCTGCTCATGCTGCCATATGCTGTTGCTGAAACACTTCATCTGGCTTGTAATGAAGTTGCTGGATGACTTGTAAGTTACTGCTGACGTTGTTGTAAGGGCTTATATTGCGCCTGTGAGTTTGCTGAGGACAGCCAGAATGGAAATGACTATGATGATCCACAGGAAGTAGTTACTGCTCATTGCCTGCAGCAGCAGCAGGGGGGGTAGCGGGAACCAACGCACTGTCAGCCGAACTTCCCAGAGGAACATGCTGCTAGACCCCCCTGCTGCTGCTGTGCGGCTGCTGGTTGCCGCTTGTTACTGAATGGAAAGGAGTGTTGCCAGCAAGCCTGCTGGAGGTGTTGCTGCAGGATGCTGCTGCTAACATGATTTGAGGCCAAGTGCTGTTGGTTGACAGAAAGTCCACTACAATCGGCCTTAGCCTAGAATGCGGCTTGCAGGTAACCCAGCTGCTAATATACTCATGTAACATGTATGATGTGTGAGAGCGTTGTTTGATGCACCACTGTGGATGACAATGAGGGGATGAGGATGACGACGGAAGCCTGAGCCTCAGGCTATTGATGCAGCAGATGTCAGCAGCGCGCTTCAATGGTGCTGCGCTAGACACATCTGACAACAAAAGCCTGCTTTCGATACGGTGTTTGAGACCTACAAATACGTCCCTTGCTCTGTCGCTAAGTGACGGTCAGAGGTCAGTCGTGGCTCACCTGATTTTCAGCACCACCCAGACCGTAGTACTCCTGGCGGAGCCGCTGCTTCATCTCCCTGGACAGGTTGTCCTTTGGTCGAACCTAGAAACATTACATGAGGCTGAATGAAGCAGTGATTGTGAAGACACGCGCAGGCGTTGCCGAACCACTCAATCCAGCGGTGAGGACTGTCCAAGCATCACGGTTGAGAAGCTTACCGGCGAGGAGACTGGGTCCACATAGATAGCATTGTCTTCCTTTTTCCCTTCACCAGGAACAACAACCTCCCCTGAATCCTCGCGGTACTCGCGTACAACTTTGCTTCGGTCGTCGCCATTTGCGCGTAAAGCAACGCTAGACCTTTTAAATGTGGCTGAGCTACGATTAACAAACAGCGAGCTTTGGACTGGTGCGCGCAGGAGCTGCATATTGCCCAAGCACAGGCTGGGTCAAACAGCTTACGGCGGTTCTCAATGCAACAAAAGCAACAGACTAGCGCTATCTCCAACATGCTGTCGACGACAAAGGAATCAGTCCCTGTGCGATAGCTCCGGTGTATGCAAGACCTAACACCTTGAAGTCATTTTGCAGCGTGGGTAACCTCTCACCGCCAGCTGCTGTACTGCAGTTTGACGCCCAGCTAGAGCATTACGCCCTTAGATACTTCTAATCAAAGTGAAAAGCATTGCCTTCAAGCAGCGGCCACTTTGCGTCAACAGCTGACGAAACTGAGGACCTAGTTTAGGGCAGTGCTGAGTGATGTTGCTTTGTTGCTGCTATTGAGGTGACTAGATTCTGGATCAACTGGGCTTCCAACAGGATCTTCGAGGTGAGCGAATCTCGCTGACAGTGCCAACCCAGACACAACAGCTCGTAATGAGGCAGCGTTGATCAGCTGTTTTTCTCGAGCTTTAAACAGTTTGCTGTCATGCATTAACACATATATCACTGTCTTACCGCGACCATACAGCGTGGGCAACCCCGGTATCAGCAAGGTAGCGGGGAAACCCGGCCATCAACACGTGAAGAACCGCATCAGTGCAGCAACCTTTCCAGTTGTTTCTTAGTTGCTTAGTGTGTTTATGATTTGTTGTCGGGTCAATGATGCTGCAGCAACGCACACACCGCTGGTAGGTGACGTTTATTCCGTGTTACCACCCATAGTGGCAGAACGTTTTCTATGGCTGCCCCTGTACTTTTCTCAGCGCTCTGTTGCGTTCGTTTCTTCGTCATTTTGCCTTTCTGGCAGTAATCTGCCTCTCCAACGTCTTGTTTGTCATATCCCACCATCTCCGCATCTCGCTTTTACATCGTTCAGTCACATCCCTTTTTTCCGCGCATACCATGGATGCCTTTATACGAGCGCAGATGCCCTATCTTGTGGGCACACCACCGGCAGCTCCTTACTACTGCCTATAGAGATACTTGATTCTGTTGGCGCTGCACCAATATCACCTAAGTACACCTGAGCGTTGCAATCATATTTTCCTATTCGTATCCTGCAGCTTGCAGATGATTGAAGCGCAGCCCACGTTCAGCTGGGTGGGTACTGGCAGAAGGGAGGGAACAAGAGTGTACTATGACAGTTTCAACTTTTCTGGGGATTTGTACGCCCTTGGAGACTGTGTATACCTTTTACCCGAAGAAGATGGGTCGTTACCCTACATTGCCGTTCTCGTGAGAGCTTTTGAAGATACTCTTGCACCAGAGTCAGAGAGGCTGGTCATCGAGGTATTGTGCAGGAGGGGTTGCAGCGGCTGTTGTACTGCAGCTTATTGCTCTTGCTGACACACACAGCATTGCAAGAAGAGCTTGCTTGCACTAACTGCTGTCTTAAGACAATCAAACTCATGCATACATACAAATGCACCTTCTCAAGCTGGTCTCCAGTCTGTTGGCATCATCTGTGCATTATGCACAGTTGCAACTGCTGACGTCATCATCAAGGGATGACTCATCAACCTGCAGTCCTGCCAGCTGTGAGCAGTGCTCTCACCATTATCAGACTAAGAGCTGCAGGTTCCCTCTGCCGCTTGACTCTTGATCGTCTAGCACCTGTATCATGCAACCGCCATAGCGACCAACAGCAGCAGCTTAATCTCCCAGAACACCAGACGCGTACACAGCTATTATGCTGACTCTGAATGCCACTCATGCTCATCCTTCCTACAGGTTCAATGGTTTGAGCGTCGTGGATCTGTTCCACCTGCTCTTGGGTCTGTTATGGCTGATAATGAAGTTGTTGAGAGTGACCTCAGAGATACAAACCTAGTCGGATGTATCGACAGGAAGGCAGTCGTAGTCAGAGCTGGTACTGCAGCTCAGGTGAGCTAGCAATATGACAGTTGCTTTCACATGAACGCCCTGAGTGTGATGTATGTGGGCACTGCTGCTTTATGTTGCTGATTGTGTGTATTCTGCAAGCAGATGAACATTCACCCTATTCCAGGTTAAGAAGCAAGTATGGTGTGCATTGGTTGTTGGTTTGAGATTGGTTGTATGTATGACAATGCTTCATGTGTGCGCTGCATACTGTTGCTGTAACGGTCTGAGGGTGCAAGCATATGTGCAAGCATATTGTGCTGCAAGCAAACGAAGGTGCAAGCATATATGGGTGTCTGCTGCTGCTGCTGCCAGGCATGTGAGATGCTTTCTGCATCCAAGCGTGAAGGGGAATGGCATTTCTGTCGAGGTATTCTGCAAAGTGCAACACAGAAGTTCAGCACCTATCAGGAACTTGGTGAGTGGACAATCGGAGCATTTCCAACTCTTCAAGTGATTGTGGTGTCAGTATGATTTGCATGCAAGTTTACTCCTGTAGCTCTCCTTGTCTTCTTGAGTATGTCCTCGCAGGAACTGCACAGGTAGTGGTGTGAAGAACATACATGATTATTCACTGCTGCTGAGATCCTCTTGCGCATGATGTCACACTCTACAGGCCGTCATGTGTATGGTGAAGTAATCGCCATGCATCAACATGCGCAGCAGCAGCAGCGGTTCAACATGTACGTACACAATGATGGTATTATGAAGAACCCAACATACCACATTGAGGATACAGAGATGACAGATGCAGCAGCAAATGCTGACCGCAATGCACCTGCTACTGCCAATGGCCCGGCTGCTAATTGTGCAGCTAACAGCCGCAGCCGCCGTGCTGCTGCTGCTGCTCGTGTGGCGGCAGCAGCAGCTGCTGCTGGCGCTCAGTCTGGCGGCGTACGTGGTGTTCCTGGGAAGGTTTGTTGTGAATGTGGAGCTACTCAGACTCCTCAGTGGAGGGAAGGACCCCTGGGTAAGCAGCAGCAGCAGCAGTGGGTGTAGCGGCAGCAGTGGCAATTCCCATGTTGTGTCAACGTTGCTGATGCATTGTGGTTGGACTGTGTTTGACCTTAGTGCATTCTGTCACGTGCAATGTGCGTTTGCAGGAAGATGTGGAATGCAAGGTTGTTGCAGCAGTAAAACAACACCACCCTTACTGCAGGACACGTATGCTGCTACTGCTGTTGCCCTGCAGGTCCCAAGACTCTCTGTAATGCCTGTGGTGTTCGTTACCAGCGATCGCAGTCCAAGGCAAAGTCCAACAAGCGTAACTCCTCAGAAAGGGCACGAAGCGATAGAGGCAGCCCTCAGCAGGGCAGAGCACCCAAGCATGCCTGTATGTCTCGTTTGTCTGTCAACTCGACATCGACGGCAGCAGGAATGTCACCAACTGCTGATGGAGCAGCAGCAGCAGCAGGATATGTTCCAGGCCTGGATCTCACAGGGACGCATTGCCACTCCACACGCAGCCTGGCTACCAGGGCCCGGCAGCAGCAGCAGCATGTACAGCAGCACAGCAGCTATCACGGATCTCTGCAGCAGCATCCAGAGGGCTTCGGGCTTGGCAGCGGTGGCAGCAGTGGAAGCAGTGGAAGCCATTATCGGCAGCAGCGGGTTCCCGGGTTAGGCAATACCAATGATGGTTTGCATTATTACGAAGATGAAGGCAGTCCACCAAATATGCACACGCATATATTGGAAGATGCTGATGATGAAGATGCTTTCCATGCACAGTATATGACGAAAGAGGTAGGGGTAAGTCTGCTTTGCTGTTGCAATTCTTTGATGCTGTTGCTGATTCAGTTGCAGCTGTATATACGTTCAGTGTGTATCGCAGCTGTTGGTGCTCAACGCATCCAATTGAGCATTGTTGTCCTTGTTGCATGGTCCGCATTCATTACTATATTTGCTTGCATTTATATGTGCTTGCTGCTGACAGTACATTGTGGCTTGTCATGCAGACCAACATGGCCGGTGATGCATCGGGTACCCTGCATGGTTTGTCAGCGCACAATCAGCAGCAGCAGGTGGCAGCAGCAGCGCATCATGCAGTATCTGCCGCATTCTGTGGTAGTGTTATTGGCAGTCCCAGCAGTAATATGATCCTGTCTGATCAGCTTCAGCCTGGTGAAATGCCGCTGCTGTCTCTGGATGACAAGGATTCAGTTTTGCCAGGATTGGAAGGTGGGTAACAAATCCTTCAGGACGCTGCCTGCATTGTGCATTGTGGGTGTGTATGGTGTTGATCTGGTGTGCAGTGTGCATTCACATCATGCGTTCTGCTTGCCTTGTATGTATCGTGACTGGGATGTATGCTGCTGTGCATTGTCACTGCAGTTGCTGACTGTTGTTGCATAAGGTAGGTATTTGTGCGTCATAACAGTGCTGTTTGCTTGTTGCATTGTTAGGTCCTGACAGCCTGGATGCCAGCCTGACATCCCACAGCCTTTCCCCCCTGGGAGCGGGGAGTGAACATCTCAGGTCAACCAGTGTTGCCGGTCAGAGAAGCAGCAGCAATAGGCTTGGAGCAGCAACAGCAACAGCATGTGCATCACCTGGCCGTTTGATTGCAGCCATGGTTCAGGGCTTAAAGCTTCCTACACCGCTGAGTCTGAATGGACCGGTCAATCCTAGTAGTACGGGACTATCTGCGCCACAGGTGCCATCACTGCTGACAGCCAGGTCTGCCCCTGCACCAGCAGCAACAGCAGCGACAAACAAGGTATCCGTAGGTGTTACTGCCAATATGCAGTCGTGGCCATCTGTTCCTTGCAGCAATGCAATGCTGCCAGGGATTGGCAGCAGCAGCAATCTGACGCGCAGCAGTGGTACCACACCCACAGCAGCAACTGCAACTGGTTTTCTGGGTGTCGAGTCCCACCTTACGTGTGCAACAGTCAGCAGTTGTGACACGATGGCAGCAGCAGCAGCTGCTTGCAATGGTCTGTCATACAGCAGCATGAGTATGTTGTCCAATGGTTTCCCAGATGGCAACAACAGCTGCTTGCTTTCACAGCTAAGGTCTGTGGCATTCAGGGCTACCAGTTATGCTCCAGATGTTCAGGGTCTAACAGGTTTATATCCTGGGCCTTCCAACCCGGAGGCAATGCAGAAGTTGGTACAGCAGTTGGAGCAGCTGCCGCATCCAGCCAGGGTTCAGTTGCAGCAGATCTCGGCAGCAGTAGAAGATAGCTTATCAAAGGCAAAGGCAGCAGATGCTGCTGTGGTTGCTGTCACACAAGTTTTAGCTGCAAAGAAGCAAGTGGCAGCTGCAGCAAGACAGGAAGTTGACAACTCCATTGTAAAATTCAAGCAGCTGCTGAATCAGATCAGCCCTGATGTAGCAGCCGCAGCAGCAGATGGTGGTGGCAGTGTATACTGCAGCCCAGAGCCAACCCCAACAGCAGCGGCGGCAGCAGCAGCAGCAGCAGGATGTGCCACCATGGGTTCAGGTTGCCTACCTGTGCTGGGTGGTGCGTCAGCGTGCTGTGGGGTGGATTGCGTCATTGGATCTGGCAGGTTGGGCACTAACAGTCCCAGGGCGGTGGTTAACAAGGGTTTAACAAATCATCCCACGCAGGGTTTTGAGGTGGATCTGGACAAGTACGGCAGCAATGCAGCAGCAGCGCTTACTGATGTAAACCTTGGACATGATGTATTGTGTGGTGATCACTCAGATGCTGATGATCTGATCAGAGATCCTGAGGAAGGTGCTGCTGCTGCTGCCAAGCCTGTTGCAGTAGCCGTTGCTGACAATCAGAGTTTGCAGGATCAGGCCGCTGTACAGCAGCAGCAGCAATGCACTGCAGACGGCAGCTGCTGTGACAACAAAGCAACACAATGCACGATCAAGCCAGTGGTTTGCAAGGTTGAGCCAAGCAATGCGCTGCAGCCAGCAGCAGTTGTCACTGACAGACTCTCTTCTGAACCTGCCAGCACTAGCAGTAGCAGTGATGGTCTGCCTGCACCTGAGCCGCAGCAGCAGCAGCAGGGTCATAACTCAATTGTAAGCAGGCAGCAGCAATGCGCATTGGACACTGCAGCAGCAGCACAACCAGGCTGTAATTCATTGCATGCCAATGCACCACTGTCAGCAGCAGTGGTGGCATCTGCACCAGCATCTTAGCTTCCAGCTGCTGCGGACGCTGCTCGTAGCAGCCTGATCTCATCTGCATCCATCTAATCATATATGTATGACTTGCGCTGCAGCAATGGATGTTACTGCTGCTGTCGTTGCTGTTGCATTGTCAGCAATGCTGCATTGGTAGTTTGTTAGATGTCACACTGCAAACGATCGTCAGTGTTGGAATTGTTAGATGTCACATTGCAAACGATCGTCAGTGTTGGAATTGTGTGCAGCATATCTCCTCATGTGGGAGGCCTTGTGACTGGCAATGCAGGGCCTGTCGTAGAAGCAGATGATCTCTGGCCGCTTTAGCGACCAACAGTGCGTTGGGCTCTGGTACAGCTGAGATTACACAAAATTGAATCTAGATGTCAGCTTTTCGACCAAACATGTTGCGAGTCAAATGCATCGATGGGCGCTTCTGTACTGCAACTAGGAGCATTGTAATGCAAGGGAGCCCAGTGTCTTGGTCCCTATTGTATACTTGGCTTGTATCTATGACCTTGAACTCCCTTTTGCTTGAATGTTGCAGCAGCAGCGGGGAAGATGCGTATTGTGTCTCTCAGCAGGGGCATTGACAGCAGCTATCGCAGGACTGTATTCCTTGTGTGCATTTGCTGCGGAGTGTATTGTTGGCATTGCATTGATTCTGTAGTCGTTGAGGAGGTGATTCTAGGCGAGCCAAGCTGGCGTTGGTGATTGGCTTCCACTGCAGACTCCAGCCTTTGTGATGCAGCCTGTCATGGACTACCACATTCTCTTTCGGCCTGTGGAGTTCCTCTTCGTTTTAGACGGCTGTCAGGCTTTTGCAGGTGGGATAGATCGTGTCAAAAACTTGAAGATGTTTTGTGTGTTGGTCAAGGGTGTAGGACTATGGAGAGATTTCATCTGTTGGTCAAGGGGTGTTTCTCTCTAGGCTTGTATTCTTTTGAAACCTGTAGCTTTGTAGGCTAGCAACCGCTTGATTATATCTGTCTTCTAGGTGCGTTAGTTTTCTCCTTTTTTCTCTTTTTATGGTTTCCCTTGTCAACCGAGTATAGCTTTCCTAAAACCGGATCGACTGCGTAAACGTTTTTCGTTTGTCATTGGTCGTCTCTCTTTCTCTGGCTTATCTATCATGCATCCATTAATCAGCATGCATCCGGGTTGTGCAGCATGTGTTGTGCACATGTGAGGGCATATTCTTTTGTGCAGGGTCGATGTAGTTATGTTGTTGTCCATGCGCTTTGCGCCAGGGGTTGTTGCTCTAGCTACACCTGTTGCAGCAGTTTTTCACCTTCATGCCTAGCTGTGTATTCAGCATGTGTCGTCGTTGTCACTGCATCATATTTGTGCATGTATAGATATTTGAGACTAGTCTATTGCTGGCCGATCCTGTTTGAAAAAAGGCAGCTTCTCTACTTGCTACGGTGTCTGGATGTAGGCCAAGGATGCAGCAAGCTGTGTAAAGCTGTTGGTGCATGTGTGTATAAAGGCAGATGCAGTTGTAGTGTAAGCCAAAGCCACACCATCTGACGTGGCTAGTAGAGACTGCTCGTGCCATCACTGTCTGCTCTTCAAGGCAAGTTCAGAGTTGTGCCTGATCTCAGCTGTTGGAACCCTAGTGGGCCACTAGCTGAGCTGCTGCTCCTCCTCAAGAAAATAGCCATCGACCAGATAGCCAACAGTTGACCAGGCTGTTGCATTGTGCTTTTTGGTGTTTCTCTGGGTTTCTGTTTCATGTGGGCCAGGTTGAATGTGGGATCGTCAAATAATCGCAGTGTGAAAATGACAGAGCCGCTGGTCAGCTTCCTTGTTGTGCTGTATGTGATTGGACCTTGTCTTGAAGGCTGTGGTCTGTTGGAGGTGTGCAAGTGGCATGGCATGTGTATCTATGCACAGAGCTGAATTTGTGGCTCTTCTGACAAGTGCTTGGTGGTAGTGATGCAGCGCTTTGAAAACATCACCATGCCCAGCATGGCCACTCGTTTGCATCGTCTGTTTGTTGCTGCCTCATCATGGTCTTGCCGACATCTCCAAAGAAAGAGTGTTGAGTTCACCAATTTGGTGCAAGCAGCATGCAGGGAGCCAAGCTCCTATCAGCTGCTGAGTGTGTCTACAATACATAGATGCATACGTGCATATATGCATGCAATCAATGCTATGCGTTCGTAGGCTACTTACAATGCTGTATGCGTGTATAAAGCATACGCAAGTCCACCCACAGCATGTTTCGCTTGTGATCTACTGTCACACGTTGGCAGCTCAGCAGCATGAACGGATGCAGTTTGCACCAGAGGCTTGTCCATTCACTGTACTTGATCTACCTGCTGGCTTCGTGCAACCTTCAGTGAGCAAGCAGTGAACTGAGTCTCTATGATTTGCAGGGGGCATCATGGCACTGTCGATTTTGGATTGCTTATGGTCATTGCGCTACCTTGTCATGGTGTGTGATCTGTGGTGGATGCTGGCTGCCTGCAGTGGTGATACCTGCATATCTTCCTCAACTTGTCTCACACAACAACAGCACCTGCCCAGATATGACTTACTCCCATCGCCTCAAGCAACTGCTATTGTCTGCTGGCTTGTTAAGCATTGCTGTGTGGGATTGGATAAGCACTGCTGCGTCCATAGGGCAATAGACACTTCTACTGTTTTGTTGTGTATTGCTTGTTTGGACGTGGTTGCAATGCTGGAGCAGCCCTGTGTCAACGCTGTGTAGGAACAGCATGTTTGTCAGTACAGTGCTGTAGAGCATCTAGCGGCAGAGGGTTGGTGGTCTTTGAGGCTGTGCTAGAATCGCACCAAGCTTCTGCTTTTGGTTTGGTCTTGGCTTTGCGGCACCTCATGGGTAATGCATTGATATGGGTGTCAGAGGTTGTCTCTCTTCGTGGCTATCTGTTGCTCATGATTCGTGTTGGCTATCTGTTGCTCATGAACTATACACAAGGCGAGCTGGCAAGCATATTTGCCTTTCCTGTGCCCAAAGGTGCTTCTCTGGTCATGGCTTGAAAGCCAAGTGGTGCTTGTGTTTATCATGGCAGGCTTGGTTGCACAGCCCTGAGGTCAACAGAGCAGGAACGGCAATCTAAGCAGGTCTGGAACCACAGCTGAAGTGGTGCAAGCCGCATAGCATACCGTGCTGTGCTTCACTGTACCCTGCTTTGTTGACATGCACTCTTTGTTGAGAGCATCTGTCTCGATCGCAATCCAGAAATGCTTGATGCATGCTATGCCTATGCGGTCACTGAAGCACATCAAAGGTGCTGTGAGCTGTGCAGCTGGTATGGTAGCATGCACTGTCTGCCGACTGCAGTGAGAGAACGTGATTGGCAGCCTTGAAACAGACCAGATTCTGACCAAGCCGAGCAGAATAGGGCTGCAGGGGACTTGCTGAACAATGTAGATCCCTGTTGCAAAGATTGATTCAGGTTGTAGGAACATAGGCCTGAGTATGTATATGTATGTATGGCTGAGTTTTTTATATGTGCTTACTTTGGCTGGATCTGATATTGCTGTGGTGCAGAAGAATCTAAGGACCATGCTGGGGTTCAGAGGATATGTATCTTGCATCTGTCATCTTCTGAGCATTGGCTAAAGTGCCATAACCTCCGGGCATGTTTGCTTATTGTGGTCTGCTTTCACTTGGGCGAGTGTGTTACTGGCCAGTAGTAGCAGACCTTCATGCAGGTGTTCATCAACTGTATGCTGCAGTGCCGTTCCTTAGCACCTATATGTTTGTGTTGCTGGTTGACAAAGGCCTGCACGAACATAATGTTCTACTTGTAGCCACCATCTTGGTTGTTTCACTTCAGGATGAGTTTACTGCATCCGTTGGTGACATCTGTTTGCATGCATTGAGCTATCTGACGAGTGAATCCATTGCTCTTTGGCTCTTCCCATGCTCGCCAGCATATGATTGTGATTGCTGCACGGCTGTAGGTGGCGTGATCACCTCAATGGTGACGCATATTCCTGGGAGTGCCTCATGGGTGGCATGACTCTTGCATCTATGACGACTTTCAATGGGTGTTGTCACTCATGCGGCTTATCCTTGACTGAACATTGCTGACTTCAATGACTTTGGGTGGAAAAAATGTTGGTTTGTCTCTGATGTTGCTTTCAGGAAGTGACCTGATACTGCTGTGGTTGAAGCATTGTGTTGAAGAATGTTTCAGATCATTGTTACATCCATCAAATCTGTGCTCAAAGTATCACGGAATTTCTGTGTATTCTGTCATGTGGCATATGGGTAAACATGACAGGTTATAGGGTAAATAGAAAGGAAGTTTACACAGCCAATTCCCCAGCTTGGCACA
The DNA here is from genome assembly GCA_001630525.1 of Coelastrella sp. M60. Lineage (NCBI taxonomy): Eukaryota > Viridiplantae > Chlorophyta > Chlorophyceae > Sphaeropleales > Scenedesmaceae > Coelastrella > Coelastrella sp. M60. Next base: position 21,848 of record LWCB01009999.1, read on the forward strand.
TTGCAATGACTGCTGGCGACCCTGCATTATGTGCAGAGTCAGCATTGAACAATACTTGTATTGTAAACGCGTTCTGTCGCTTGTGAAAGTGTCTTTCAGAGACTTGGAGCTGTACAGGCAAGGTTCGTACACCCGCCTGGCTGCCCAGTCTACTGGACTGTCAGTCGAGAGGTCAGACCTCAACAAAATTGAGTTGTCTACACAAGTGAATGACGTGTGCATGTCCCATGTTTGTGTCATGTGATAGCGTTCTGCGTGCTTGAAAACGCTGCACGTGCAGGTATGAAGGTAACTGTCCTGTACTTCGCTATCAGCAGAGAGACAGTTGGCAAGAGCCAGGAGGATCTGGATATTGCAGATGGTTCGACTACCCACGACCTGTTGCAGCAACTCGTGACCTTATATCCTGGGCTGGAGTCAGTGATGAGGTCCTGCGTCTTCGCAGTAAATCAAGAATATGTAGCCCCGTCAAACTCCTTAGCACTCAAGGATGGCGATGAAATTGCTATCATACCGCCCTTGAGCGGTGGATGACTCGCAAAAGCAGCAGCAGTAGAGTCAACAGTGTGCACCTGCAGCTGCCAGCTGCTGTTTTGCACATGCAGCCTGAAGAACAGCTGTTGCACTCTCGACAGAGGTACAAGAGTCAGCGTATCACAATCACAGTCGTTCGGCCGAACTTGAGTTCTAAGTGTAGACCGGAACCCCTGACTCAGCTCAGCCCCTCAAGCACCACCAGCATATCACAGCAGCAATAAGTTCACATCAAGGTGCATGCTACAACATGAGATGCTGATGACAGTAGCACGAATAGCATCACTTGCTCGTGATGCATCGTACGTTGGTTCAGCTGTCATGCGTACTGCAAGCTCTGGTCAGCCAAGTGACATGTGCAGTGCCAGAAGCTCTGCTGAGGAGCAGCGACATGGAGGACACACCAGGGCATCACAACACAGGTTGTCCTTGTAGTGATGATGACGCTTGAAGATGTGGTAGCTGTTCAAGAAGCAGCTGTGCTTTGTGCAACCTGCAGCAGTAAGCAGCTGATCTGTAAGGACTGTAAAAGACCCATCTGACTTTGTGATGGTGGGCATATGAGAGCAGTATCAGGGGTCTACTGTTGGGGCTGATGCAGGTTATCTTCATCAGGCAATTGCGATGTACAGTATGTCTGCTCTCAAGTATTGCATAATCAGCAGCAGCAGCTTGCACAGGCATGCATACTTGTTCCAAAAGCAGTATTGATTGATCATCGCATTGATGTTGCTGCATAAGCCCTGTCTTTTTTTAATAGGCACCCATGCATCCAACAGGCACTAAAGACCATCACACTCAAGGCTGTGTGTATTGTCTCAGCTTCCCTGCCTTGGAGTTGTCGTGAAATCCCTGAATCCTGTGTATGCAGCAATGTTGCATACAGTGCATTGTTTATCCAGGGGCAGCAGTTATATCAGCCTGGGACTTCTTCTGTCAAAGGTTTGTGCCGCAAGCTTAGGGAATGTGGACGTGTAAGACTTAAGGTCTCATGTATACTAGATATATAAGAAACATAGAAGCACACACAAAGCATAGCATATACATGAAGAGGAGAAGATATAGCAGCAGACGAGGGATCCAAAGGGGTGCGGTGGTACGATGGTACAATATGTTGGATCGTTGCGTGCCAGACACGTATACAGGAGATTGAATGTGTATCACAAGCATTCTCAAGTCTATGTATCCGCACACCAGTGCGCAACGGGTGTATGCTTTTGAAAGTGCTTCCCTGCTGTCGCGCGCGAATAAGCTGATCTGCATGCACGACTATCAGCTGTCACATTGGTATCAGAGCAGAAGCCTCAAAGGAGCACGGTGCAAGAGAGCTTCTCAGCAATACTTTACACAGTGCGTGAGCTGCAACAATGGCGGGATACATCAAGACCGATTTTCTCAGTGTATGCGAGGATTTTCAAGCGCATGGACCGCCAGTTGCAGCGTATGCATTTTTCAAGACTAAGTTAAAAAGTATGCGCTCTGCTTGGGCGCATGCGTTGGTGAAGAGCACCCTGAAAGCTGTCAGGTGTAAGGGGCTGTTTGAAGTCTGGGACGACAACTTGAGCTCAGCGTACACAGCACACGCTCACAGTATGCGTCAGAACCTTAGAAAGCTGTGCCAGGACTACTTGGCAGATGGCGGGATGCAGGATCAGCGGAAGGTATGCCAGCTTGTGGCAGTGCTTATCAGCCTCTATGCTGGTGGCATTACTGTATCTGACAGTTGGCTGGCAGGCAGAAACAAGAAGCTGCATAGAACTCTTCTGATAGGTGGGTGATGCAACACAACAGGTTCGTGCAAGGCCACATCAGTGCCATTGTTTGCAGCTCCTGCGTTGCTCACCCTGCAGCACATCTGGTCTGTATCGAGATGACAACAGCTGTTGTCCAAGGATGTCCAGCAGCTACCCAAGCACAGCACTCATGACAACGAGTGCACAGACATTTACGCATATCTGAGAAGAACTTCACACCATCAAGTACCACACTCTGCCAGCAGCAGACCAGCCTGCATAGCCGCTCTGGTACCTAGCAACTATGGTGGTGCATGACATCGAGTGAAGCAGACTCTGCTGCATTGTGGTGACCGCACCTTACACCAGTGGTAGGGCGGCAATTGCAGACAGAAGAGACTGCTCTGTGCTGATGGGGATGGCTTGTGCAGGTGCCTACAACTTTGTGCTTAATGCCATCAATGCTCTCAACAGACAGCAGAATGATTGGGGGTCAGCTGCCAGCATGCACAGTTTGGCGGCAGAAGAATCGGGTGACATGGATCTAATGGCAGGTTACGACTCAGATGCAGAATCGAAACCCCCTGTGCCAACCAGCAGCAACATGCAAGCGCCCAACCAAAGTGAGCATGGGAGATTGGGATAGCAGCACCATGTATCAAAACTCCTGTGCTTTGTTTTCCATCAGACTGAAAGACAATATTGCTACATGGGGATTGGAACTGAATGCGTTCTGATTGGCACCACGTGCTCTTGGGAGAAGCATGCCCTGCAAGGGGTTTCAAGTGCATTGTACAGCCATGTCCCAGGAAAATACAGAATAAGTAGAGTACCCACAGTTGAACAAGTTGTACCTCTCTGGCCCTGACATACATTCCATGCAGGCACTGTGGCTGGTTTCATTGCGTCTAAGAAAGCAGCAAGCACCAAAGCTCCACAAGTTGATGGCAATCCAGTGATCGTCAAGAGTGAGGGCACAGAGCAAGGAAACTGCAGCCACAGCAGGTGAGATACCCCATGTGCAGGAACTGCTAGAATCTCATCAGCATGGTGCATATCAACTGGCAGCGACTGGTAAACCGCCCACCATGTATTCACAACAAACCCAGCTTGGCTTGAGCATTGTTATTATGATGTGCATAAGCGGCTGGTATGCTGTGTGCTGTTTTGATAGTGATGCTCCATGGTGAGCGCCCCATACGTTTCAACACAGCTTTGTTGAATCACATGCCCGCCATGACACTCACGTATATGCTGAGTCAAAGGTTTTGTGCATCATTGCTGTTTTAGATTGAATCGCTTTGACTACATGACATTTACCAAGGAAAGGTACTTTGGGCTGCTTCAACCTGCTGTACGCAAAGCCGAAGATGATGCCGCATGTCAGCACCTGAAGCTGACTGGCCGCGAAATCAGCACTGCTGTGTATGAGGCATTCTTGGATGTGTTTGGCAGCAAGGACAAGAAGCATGTGATCCTCCTGGATGGTAACCCTGATTTGCTCATATTCAAAGACGAAGGAGAGAAGTGAGTTTTGTCTTTGCTTGGCGGTCGTTGCCTGATTATATGGCTGAAACCACAGCAGCTGCATGTTACAGTTGGTATGCACACCTACTGTACTAACTACTACCTTCTGCTTGCACCACCAGCAGCAGTATATTGCAGTCCTTTTCAGCTTCAGAATCAAGTTGGCGTGTTCTTGCTGGTCTGCCAGATGCTGTTCAGTCAAGTTATCAATGAATGTGCAACTGCAGTACATTAGCAGGCAAGGAATCAATCGGCTATGTGATCAGTGTGCTGGTGCTCAAATTGCAGGTACTACACATTGCTGACGGCCAATGAAGCAGACGCATTGTCTGCTTGGGACAACCAAGAGAATGGAGGTGACATGAGTCAGCACAGCACCACACTGAAAACCATTGAGCAGCTGTTGTCCACGGCGACTTCAATAGCCAAGGCTGGCGGCAATGTCATGATTTTGCTAGTGTATGATTGGCGCAGCATTCACCAAGTGCTGGTGCAAATCACTGCTACGAACAACACCTGCACCAAGAGTCAGCGCGTGCAGGCAGATGTCAGAGTCTATGACAGCTTACCAGCACAGCATGACACTTTGGACAGGAAGAGCCTTGAGGATGACTTGCAGCAAGACGTGGCTAAGTGGCGAGATTGGCTAGACAGTAAGAATATTGGCTTGGACCTCGAGTTGACAGGTGGCTGGTACCAGGCCCTGGGGCAGCATGTTTGTAGTTGGAGGTGTGGCTACTTCGTGGCTATGAATGTGAGATATCTTCTGGAGGGCAAGGAGCCTCCAAGGGATTGTGAGGGTGCTTTGGATGCTGCTGTGATCGACATGTATGCTTCACTTGTCAAACACAGTGTTGCTCGCGGCAGAAGGTAATGATCACATGTTGCATGAGTGGAGAAGATGCTGACACCAAAGAGATACCCAGCTGACAGCAACATGCAGGATGCCTGATAGAGTGCCTGTGCATGTAAACACATTGTGTTGCTGACAGGGATGCCTGCGTATCCTGCATGTGCCCTCACAATTGTTGCCTGGGTGTACTTCTCGTACTGCACAGCACGCTGGCAGTGATGTTGTGGGAGACCGCTGGCTGTTAATGGTTGCATACGTCATGTACCTACTTGATATCTCAATAGTATATAGGTGCTTCTGTCAGGTTTGTAGCTCCCTGTAAGCTCACTTGTTGCACTTCACATAACTGTGGTCATCCCGTACGGTTCAATGTGCACTACTATTCATTCAGCTGATGTCTAGATTCCACCAACATGTCAAACACGTGACAGTGTCTTGGTTCACTCGCTCTTGATGTCCTGTGCTGTCATCATGGTGTGCCTTGATGGGCTGTTGCAGGACAGTGCCATGCAGCCAAGCAGCTTATGCCGAGCCATAGGGCCCTTTGTGTTTGAATCACCTCCATCACAGCTCAAAGTGCTACATATTTCTGCTTGTTTATCGCATAGCTATCTGCCTATGTTCATGGACTTGCCAAGTCTTGAAGACGTCTTGACGACGGCACCGGCCCGTCTCAGGCATGGCATGTGGCTGTCACTGCTGCAGGCTCAGCTACACGATGCTGCAGCAAGCTAACACGACGGCTTGGACGAGCACGCAGAGTACTAGGCCAAATCACCAGGAGTTATCTGATAAGCAACCTGGGCCAGGCTGGCTCGTGGGCTCGAAAACAAATGTCACTATTCAAACACAGCACCCCGTCATACCTGGCACATTTTGGTGCACACCTACCTTGTAGGTACCGTATACTGTCAAACATTGATGGGGTAAAAGAGGGGTAGTCAGTGCACAATCAGGCTGCGCAGGTTCGCGACCAACCGTGCTCGCAGACACTTGGTTGAAAGTTCTGTGTTTGCTGATAATGGCTATAGCCATGGTACCACTGGAAGTGATTGACAGAATCATGTCTTTCTTGAGTCTCGCAGATGTTGCGAGACTGTCAGCTGCTGGCAAGTCTCTGGGCGAAAGTATCAACGAAGTATTGGACAGCAGTCGTCCCTTTCAAAGGCTTGTGCATGGCCTTGGAGGAATGTATCTTGAGTTCAAGACACTCTCTAGGGCCTCAACAACTTCACTACATCGCTTGTGGGCAGCGGTGAGGTTGCTACAGGGCCGCCGACAGTGGCCATGGGGCCAAGCAGCTGCTGCAACACCAGGGCTGACAAAGGACCTCTCTGCACTGTTCAGCGTGCCACACACGCCACTGAACGTCGCCTTGCATTTCACACAGCATGTTGGGTTGCACATATCATATCAGCAGCTGCTGGATGCCGCGCGCAGCAGGGTAGCAGGCGTTGAGGTCTGGGTGCAGGCTCAGCAAGAACTCAGCATACTGACTGACATTCCTTGTGAAGCCATAGCAGCCTTTTGGAAGCTCATTGGTGCACCGGTGAGTGCTCACAAGCAACTGGTCTGTTACAATGGTGTAGATATGGTACTTGTGCCGGCTCAGGTCTGATGAATATGTTGTACTGTACACAAGTTCTACTGTTGATTCACCACTGTGGCTCAGTGTAAGCATGCAGGTAGCAGGGTCCCCCTTGTGACGTTTCACTTTTGTTTGTGAGAAGGTGCTTCTCAGATGCATGGTGTGTCTGCAACACAGTAAGCAGGCTGCTGATGTCAAGTTGTATGTTTGCCTGGAAACCGCTGCTGCCCATGCTTCTCCATCTGATTGCAGAAACCTTTGCCTCCTGCAAGGGCAGCTGACATCCTGTATCTGGCTTTCAACTATGAGGAGCATGCAGCAAATAAGGCTACTCACCTCCTGTCACAAGTCACAGATGTATCAACACTTGCAGAACTCCTGTTGACTGCTGTCCGGCGTCAGCACACCGCAGCTGTGCGCCGTGTCCTGGAGCTGCCACTGGCTCAAGAACTCAGTGTGCAGCAGATCATATCAGTGCTTGAAGAGCTCATAGATACAGCTGCTGCAGCCATCCAGCACTGGCAGTGGCAGTGCCAACCATGGCTTCAATCTGAGCTTGCTATTGAGGTAGTGGGGCATCTTGATTGCTTGCCAGGAGCAGCCAAGATCACCTCTGAGGGCATGGTCCAACTCATACAAACAGCACTACACAAGGGTGCAGAGGATGTTGTGTACCGCCTGTGCTGGAAAACAGAGGCAGCCAGGCAGATGAACGTTTCCGCCCTAGTTGAAACCTTGCAGCTGGCTATCAGAGAAAAACGCAATGAAGCATTGAGTGCCCTTGTTCATTTCCCAGCAGCACGGCACATCAGTCCTGAAAACATAGCAGAGCTGCTGATGGCTTTCTGCCAAGGGGGTGTGTCCGATGGTGATGTTTCCTTGCACCAGGGGCCCAGACATACAATCTGGCTGCTGTGCAGGATGCAACCTAAAGCTGAGATACCAGCACGGTTGCTTGATCAGCTGGTGAGAACTGCAGTGACTACTGGAACTGGTGGGCTAGACACCATGTGCAGTGAGTTGAAGGCAGTACGTGACCTGTTTGAGTCAGAAGGAGAAGAACTGCTGCGGGAGCTGATTGCGCTGCATCAGGAGTTTCAACCAAGCAACCTCTCGGTTGCCGGAGAGTTCTTCAAACTTCCGACAGCAGAATGCATTCCAATGGACAGTACTGCGAAGTTCCTGCAGGAAGCTATGCAACAGGGCAACTTAGACATCGTGAATGTTATATGTAGCAGTCCAGCCAATAAGCAGCTCAATAGTTCTCATGTGCAGGACCTGCTGAATACCGCAGTGCGGGTGTATCATAATGATTGTCGCAGCACATTTGTGCAGAGACTGCGCAACCTGGCAGCAGCCGGGGATATTCCTGTGGTGGCCATACAAAAGCTCATGAGCTCAGCAGTAATGCAGCACAACAGGAGCAGTTTGAGTTTGCCGGATAACCTCAGCCAAGCTGTTCGCATGACAGGATCTGATTTTGCAAAACTAGCACTGTAGCTAAGCATTACCAGCCTTATACATGATGAACTTGCAGTCAAGGCTTATTGGATCTGGTGTCACAGGCAACGCAGGCACCAGAGCTGTTCTAATATGAAGGAGCAGACTCAAGCAGATAGTGAGCAAGGGTTTCCTTTGCAGTGCTGCACAGGCCTGACTGGCACCTGCAGTTGGTGCGTCTCTGTACAACAATGCCCCCTATACAACAATGCACAAGGTGATCCTTGCATAATCATGCCCAGTAGACAGCATTGCTCACAGCACAAGATGTTGAGGTGACATTGACCAAGTGAATGAGGGACTGGCAAGGAAGAGATACCCAGCTGACGTCAACATGCAAGATGCTTGCCAAAGTGCTCTGTGTGGTGGCCCGGGGCACGCTGCTGAAAGTGATGTATGCATGTCCTGCACGTGCCCTCAGAGTAGTCATCACATGTGCTGCACAGCATGACTACTACTACTAGATACCCTTGAAGGGTTTTCACCCGTAAGAGTCAGCTGATGGCTCATGGGGACACAACTTCCAAACATGCCGGCTGATTCAATCAGCCACTAGAAACTGATTACAATGATGTACTACAGGGTCGCTGGCATGTTTACCGTGGCTTATGCGTGGCTATGTGCTGGTGTCGGGGTGGGTGCCGGCAAGTGATCTCACAGCAGTGTGATCACCCAGTGTGTTGCAGTGCAGTGGGTGCTTGCTCTGCCAACGCCTAGGTGCAACTGAACATGAGATGTATCACAGCGCCTTGTGACTCTTGACATTCTATGCTGTCATAATCTGCCATAACGTCAGCAACCATCTGTTGCAGGGCACTCCAATGCAACCAAGCAGCCAGTCTCAAGCTGTTGAACAGTTTCTGTGAAGCAGACCACTCGCCGCTCGACTTGCCGTCTAGACTGGTTGATACTTCACTGCGCTCTTCTCTTTGATGCTCATGTTTTCTGTAAAGACCGGATGAATATGGCACCAGAGCTCATGAGTGATCACTGCTCTGTAACGTGTACGGGCAGCCCTATAACTTAGCTGATGGTCAGCTCGGCTGCACGATGCAGCACAGTGCAAAACGGACCGGTTGCAAGGAGCATGCAGGATACTACGCCAGTTTGAGACAGGTGTTGTGATGAGCGGCCTGCGACGTTGACTGCAGCGAAAGTGTTATTTTTCAAATGCACAGCACCCCGTCATACCTTGGGCATTTCGCCGGCAGTTAAGTGCACACCTCCCTTATAGGTACCCTATACCAATATGCTTTTAGATGTTGGTGGATTTCGAGGACGGGCAATCAGTGCACAACAAGGCCGCGCAGGTTTTCGACCAACCGTTCTCAAAGATACACAGACTCATCTTCCGCTTTTGTTGAGTATGGCTATATCCACGGTACCATCAGAAGTGATTGGGAATATCATGCCTTTCTTGAGTCTCGCAGAAACCGCGAGACTGTCTGCTGCTGGCAGATTTCTGCGCGACAGCATCGACGAAGCATTAGAATACCGCAGTGGTCCCCTTCAGCGGCTTGTGCAGGGCCTTGGAGGAATGTACGAGGACTTCAAAATACTTTCCAGGACCACAACAACTCCACTGCGTCGCCTGCGGGCAGCGGTGAGGTTGCTGCAGGGCCGCCGAGAATGGGGCCAAGCAGTTGCTGCAACACCAGGGCTGACAAAGGACCTCTCTGCACTGTTTCGCGTGCCCAACATGCCAGCGTATATCGCCCAACACTTCACAGAGCATTTTGGGTTGCACATGTCGTATCAGCAGCTGCTGGATGCCGCACGCAGCAGGATAGCAGGCATTGAGGTCTGGGTGCTAGCTCAGGAACGACTCTGCATACGGACCAACATTCCAAATGAGGCCAAAGCAGTGTATTCAGTGCCCATCAATGAAACAGTGAGTGCTCAGATGCAAGCGGTTGGACTTTTGCAGTGATCTCTTGCGGTCCTACTAATGAGTCTGCTGTAGAGGCGCTCAAGGCATCTTGCAAGCATCATGCTGACAGGCAGCAGTGCTCCCTCTTGCTTGTGCAATTCTGTGTGAGAAGGTGCAGCTTAGATGCATGGTGTGTTTGCAGCACAGTGTGCAAATTGCGTATGTCACAACAAGTTGGCTGGCAATGAGCTGTCGCTCATCCTTTTGTACCCAACTGCAGGAACGGTGGGAAGCGTTGTCCCCCGAACAGGCAGCTGACATCCTGCATCTGGCTTTCAACTACGAGCAGCCTCCATCAGATGAGATTACCCACCTCCTGTCACAGCTCACTGACCTGTCAACACTCACAGACCTCTTACGGATGGCTGTCCTCCGTAAGCACACCGCAGCTGTGCAGTGTGTCCTGCAGCTGCCACTTGCCCAAGGGCTCACAGCACAGCAGATCACATCAGTCCTTAAAGAAGTCATAGCTGCAGCAGCAACCCAGCAGCAGTCGTCATGGGTTCACTATGAGATGCTCAAGCAGCTTGATGGCTTGCCAGGAGCAGCTGAGATTTCTTCTGGGGATTGGTTGGGACTCATTCAAACAGCAGTAGATAGAGGCGCCGAGGACATTGTGGATAACCTGTGCAATGAATCTGAAGCAGCCCGGCTCATGACTGCGTCAGTCCTTGTTGTGATTCTGCACCAGGCTATCTTAAAGAGCCGCAGCAAAGCAATAAATGCCCTCACTCGTCTTCCTGCAGCACGGCACATCAGTCCTCAAGACGTAGCAGGGCTGCTGATGGCTGTTTGCCAAGCAAACAAGTCAGGTGGCACTGTTTCCTTGCATCGAGGGCCCAGACATGCAATGATGCTCCTGTGTAAATTGCAACCTGAAGTCATCATACCAGAACAACTGCTCAAGCAGCTAGTGAGGACTGTAGTAACTACTGGAACTGGTGGGCTAGACACAATGTGCAGCGAGTTGAAGGCAGTACGCGACCTGTTTGAGTCAGAAGGAGAAGAACTGCTGCAGGAGCTGATAGACCTGCATCAGGAGTATCAACCAAGCAACCTCTTGGTTGCCGGACAGTTCTTCAAGCTTCCAACAGCAGAACACATTCCAGCGGACATCACCATGAAGTTCCTGCAGGCAGCTATGCAGCAAAGCAACGGATTCTTGCTGTCTGATATCCTCCGCACTCCAGTTGGTGAGCAGCTCAACAGTTCTGAGGTGCTGGACTTCCTGACCACAGCAGTGCAGGTGTACAACAGTGACAGCTCAATCATAGACAGATTGTGCACATTGAGAACAACAGAGGAGCTTGCTGTAGAGGCCATCCATAATCTTATGAGATCAGCAGTATCACATCGCAACAAGATGAGTTTGCGCGCACTGTGCAACCTCAATCAAGCTGGTCAGATGACAGTCGCTGAAGTTGCAGAACTCATAGGAGAAGCTGAGCAACAGAAGGATGTTCATGCAGTGAGGACATTGCAGAATTTGATTCGGCGGAACTACACACACCACAGCTATCAGCTGAGGAGATGACAGACTCCAACACGAGGTTGAGTAGTGCTAGTAGTTGGCTGTCCAGTGTGCTGCAGGCCTGGCGTCCACTTGCATTTCATGCCATCTCTGCCAGGGCTACTGAGACAGCATTGCACAAAGAGAAGCAGGCTTGAGCTGCCAGCAAGAGCCTTTGCTGCATATTGTCTTTGCTTGACTCTTGTGGGTGAGAACAGCATATTCCAAGGCCCTGCTTTCTTGTCGCTGCACTGTGTCATATGGAAGAGCAGGTACATCCGTGTTGCTATGGACGTATGCAGATTGCACTTTGTTCAAGTGTTTGGCACAGTACTTGTGAATGTCATGAGATAAGTGAATCCTCAGCTGGTAGCCAATGAAATCCAGCCGTGAATAGCGTAAGGTGCATTGCTGGTTCCAACCTCTGGTTGTTGCTGTTGTTCTGTACTCAGCAGCGTATCGCACCATGGGAGCAACCTGTTGGCGTCAACCGGCTCTTCTCAGCAAATGCAGCTTTGTGCTGGCATCATCAGCCAGCTTTGGCTGGGAGATTTACCACTCATCAGTAAAGCAGAGCGTTGCATACCTGAAAGAGTTGAGCATGATCATGCAGCTCATGAGCTGCATGTTGTGAAGTGCTATGTGGGTGCTAACTCTGCCTGCAGATGCGAAACGCCTTGCAATGCACAGAGGGGGTGCTTGTAGCAGATCAACTTGAGTATTTTACTGGCTAATTGCTAGGGGTGCTTGTAGCAGCCTGCTTGAGTCAACTTGTCAAGTACAGTACTCAATGAGTACTGTACTGTACTGGCTGATTGCTAGGCACTGATTTCATTGTTCTGCAGCTGCAGCGCATATCGTGGCTGAACTCTCAGACGTGTACATTTCCAAAGCTGCAGATGTCTTTTAGCTATTGCAAGATACATAAGCAGAACTCATGGTCTCGCTGTAATGAACACTATGTATACTGATATCTACTGTTGTGCATCTATCCTGGACAGAACGCATAATATGAATATGATGATGTTCATGCATAGCCACGTAAATGCGACGTATGGCTCTGGTTGTCTGATATGAGCATGATCCAGGCTGTGACATTCTCTGTTACCACTAGTGTTACCACGGTTGGCAGATGTCATTGACAGCACTACACTATGTGCCCAGATACCCTTGATCAGTAGCCTTTGCCTAGAAGGCTACCCCAGAGGGGTTTATGTATCTTGTGGTATGGCTGGCTCAGCCAGCCGTTTGTTTCATATTGAAAGGCCTCGTGGCCAGAGTGGGTGTGTCTACTACTACTAGTGATGTGATGCCTTGGTCTGAACTACATACCACCAAAGATTGCATGTGCCGCAGACATGCAGATATTGAGCAGCAACTTGGAGAGGGTGAACAGTTTGTTACGGCTGTGTGTGTGTGCAGAAACTGGCATCATATGCTAACTTATGATACTGCTGCCGTCACCAAATGAATCTGGTACAAAACAATAGACTGCAACACTAGTGTAGGCAGTACTGCCTACATATTACTGATTAGGCTTTGGGAAGTAGCCTCAGTGCATGTTAGCTGTATTCAGCATCTTGCTTGTTGCATGGGTAATTCGTTTACATACTACATACGTGCTTGAAGCAAGACATCTCCATGTACACTGGATGAATCGCAAGCATTATGGCAGCAGACTCTGCATAAGATGAAAGCAAAAAAGCACAGAAAGGAACAGCAGATTAGCCTGATTCTGTGACAATGCCATGTTGTTGTCCAATAGACAACAACTCCACACTCGTACCTTCCCAGGTGAGTGGTACAGCACCTAGTCTGTCCCCAATCTGAAGTATGGAGGGTACGGTGTCTACAATATGCAGGCCCTTCTGACGATGGTATCGATGCTACTTCACTGGTTTATAACAACCATCACCGCTGACTGGCGCCTGCTGGCCCTGCTAGCTATTGACACTTGGCCCCGCCATAGCACATACCGGAATGGGTATTTCAGCCGTGTGTGCGCCCGTTGCAGACGTGACAGCATATGTATACATTGCCTACGTAGGATGTATTGGCGACCCACGCCCGGTCTTCTACCCAGGCACCAATGATTGCTCGTCGTCATGTTCGTGGTCCCAATGTTTGCCACCGACCCGCGTCCCCGCGGGGACGGTCAGTGCAACCACGTTAGTGACGGACACGTTGTTAATCACCAAGATTGATTTTATATCAGTCATAAACTTCACCACCAGCAATCAATACGGATATGGGATGTGGTACAGCGCATGTAAGGCAAGCTCCCCTGATATGTGAGGTTTGGCACATCCCACTGCATTAGCTTACCCAGTTGTTTGGCAACTTCACTTCGGCAACTTCACTTCGGCCGAAATAGTTACCTTCGCGCCTGCTGAACAAACACGGCTACTTGACAACCCACTTAAGGCCACTCCTGCGACTGTCTGCCGCTGGGATTGCACCAAGGTCGCATTGCTAGCTATATATAGCTATAGCTGCTGCTGGTTTGACAATCTTATGCGTCACCAGCTTCATTTCCGCACACACTCATTGGTTTAGGGCTCTTAGTGCAGACTCTGATGAGCTTACCACAGCAACAGCAGGAGGCGGACTTTGATTTGACCCACATTCTTGAGGAGCTGGCCAAGGGGCGCCAGTGGACATGTTTGCTCCACCTGGTGGGATTGGCGGAGGGGTGCAGCCACCTCTTGCCTAGCGCCAGGTTTGATGTAGTTACAGTATTCAAAGCTAGCACAGGAGCCTCCGGCACAGTTTATCACCTGCTGCAGACTTCAGCTGCTGCAGCAGCAACAGCACCTCAGATATCGGAGATGTTGAAAGAATCAGTGGCTGTTGGGAACAGCAAGTTTGTGGAGTATCTCGGAGCGCTTCCAAACGCCAGCAACATCACCGCAGAGCGGGTGGAAGACTGCTGTTTTGACGCCCTGCAGCATCCGCTTGGGTGTATTGATGATTGTCATAATCAGCCAAATCGCCGGGACCCAAGAATGCTCTTTGAGCTTACAAGGCTGCGAGGGGCAGCAGAGATAGCGCCTGCAGCTCTGGGGAAGCTGCTGAAGAGGTCAGTAGTGTCTGGTGGTTTCTGTGATGTTGAGGCATTGGCAAGTTTGCCTGCAGCTGTCAGAGTACATGCTGATATCTTGGAGGCCATGAAGGCTGATGCAGCTAAAAGTGGTGATATGGCACTACAACATGCTGTTGAGAAGTTTGAGCAGTCGTGGATTGGCGTGCATCAAGATGCCAGACTGTATCTGACGATGTCGATGTCATCGTAACGCTGCATTGCAGCAATGGGAACGGCGTTGTTAACTGATATTTCCTGTATATATATGGTATCACAAGCGCTGCGTGTGGGGATCATGCGCTGGTACCAGCCTGGTGGTCATGCTTGTCCTCAGCCAAAGCATCGTGAAGTTTTCACTGTGCCTACCTGTGCATGAGAGCTAGCCATACAACGTATCAGATAACACGCAGTCTGCAGCCTATCATATGATCATATGATCATGCACTGGTATGCATGACACTGTTTAAGGCTATAGCTGGTGACAAGGCTGTGTTGCAACACTGCTATCATAGTGACAAGTGTGTGGTTACACTGCATGTCACTTCAAATCCACTGGCAGTACCACTAGGGAGTACCGGTTGGTACTGGTGTAAGGTGTGGTCGCATACCCTGGAAAACATGTACACTTGTACTGCCGGCGCCGGTCAATCTTCGCAAACAATAAAGTACAAAGTGTCGACTGTCGCACTTGGGTCAAGTATTGGCTCAAATACTCTGGCATCAGGGTTGGTTTTGAGATGGTGATGACGATGATGATGTATTCTTACTACTGCCTTAAGTTGAAAGTTGAAAGTAGACCCGCTCCGGCCATTCGGCCCTTGCT
Source organism: Coelastrella sp. M60 (assembly GCA_001630525.1). Lineage (NCBI taxonomy): Eukaryota > Viridiplantae > Chlorophyta > Chlorophyceae > Sphaeropleales > Scenedesmaceae > Coelastrella > Coelastrella sp. M60. The sequence continues at coordinate 36,928 of LWCB01009999.1, forward strand.
CTTACTACTGCCTTAGATAAGCAATGGCCCATAACTGAGACTCAGTTACAAAAGATTGTTGGACTTTGTCTGCTACACCGCTGCCACTAAACCAGGACAGCAGGTGCCAAGGACCCCAGCAGCTCACCATCAGACCGAAAGCTGCCAGTGTCAACAATTAAAGCTTGCCAGTTAACAAACAACAAAGAAACAAGTTAACCCACTCTGGCCATACGGCCCTTGGGCAGTGATTCCCTGAGGGATATGCAGTGCCAGCAAGTAGAACATAAGCAACACTGCACATGCACACAGTCATTACTGCAACATAACTCAGGTCGGCCCATAACCACCAATCTTGTTGCCACCACCGGCATGCTGCACTTGCAATGCAGCATCGCAACCGCCAGCAGTTTGTTTTGTGGGCACTAGATAATTGCAAATATGCATCAAGAACAGAAACCCTGAGCAGCAGACTGCTGCCTTCAAAAGGGTAGAACAAATAACAGCTGTGTCTCACAATGCTGCCAACATCTCAGCTGTGTCATTCATCAAATCATCCCAGATTCCAGCTGCTACTTCCAAAGCAATCTCAGCAACCTCCTGCTGAAGATTCTGCCAGGACTTGTCCTCCTCCTGTAGCAACAACAGCAGCAGTAGCATTAACGCCAGTTCAACACCAGTCACAACAGCCAACAGCTGCGGTGGCAACATGGGACTTGCATGGCTGACTCTGCATAACTCAAACTTAGAGACTTATCAGCTGCACCTCTAGATCTTTGTGAGCACAGCTGTACGAACTGGCAGTCAGTCCTTATCAGATGCAATAATAATAGCTCAGACATCATAGACCCAGAACCAGCAGCACATCACAGACCATTGAACCCGCAACAAGCTAACAGTCAGCTACAAACAGTCAGCTATAGATATCTCTATCAAGCTATATTGGTTGACACCACCACCCACCTGTGCATCATCCGCCAGCAATCTATCCAGTCCTGCTTCATCCCTGACCCGCTGTCTTGTCCATCCCACCACCTTGTCAGTCACTGATGACAACACATCAGCATCACCACCAAGAGGCTTCAACACACGAACAGGACCAGCAGCTTCACAACAAGGATGAGCCTGAGACAAAAAGCATCATACACCAGAATCACATACGAGAACATATGCATGTTCTCACACTGCAGCAATGCATGTCAGCAGTGTAAGAATAATACAACAGAGAGGTTCCAGTTTCCCCAAAAGTCAATGAAAGCATATCGAATCGCATTATTTGTATCTCTACATATGTTCCCACCTGCAATCTGTTTGCTTCAGCGTAGACCTGCAGTATCGCCTGATGTGTTGCATCATACAGAGCTTTGTGAAATATGTGTCTCTCATCTGAGTCACTGCCATCAGCAAGACGGGACCACTCAGGATGACCCTCCTTCTCCAACCATAAGTATCTGAAAAAATACCAAATAACAGATCAACCAAGATATACAATAAGATACTTACAGTTATCAGCGCGATAAAGTCTATGAATATTGCAGTAGATCCTGTCTTGTTGAAGCACTGGAAACCACCGTATCAAGCGGTGAACTAGAATAGAGCAATTTGCAAACGCTTGCAAAAGAGACAAGAATTTGTGCTATCTTACCCTTCCAGTTGCAAAGGTTCTGCGTTAGGTGGCAGTACATCTGGCAGTCTATCAGTCAGTCCCGGCATTGTCATGATTGCCTTCACGTATTCTGCAACATGTTCTGGCGTGTCATCAACAAGCAGCGGAGGGGGTGATGGAGTGCGGCGACGGAGAGGAGCAGCGGCAGCAGCAGCAGCAGCAGCCTGGCAGCAGCAGCGAGTGTAGCAGCAGCAAACACAGCACAAGGTCATCATCAGAGTCATTCTTAACGAAAAAGCATGACCTTCAACATATACTATTCAAGTGTGTGTTTCTGTATCTTTCTTTTGTCGATCTCTATAAAGCAAGGTGTGATTACGGCAGAAAGTGACAAGCTACATGCTTTGCTGCATGCTGTGGATAGCAATTGATCAGGCCTACTACCTGCTAGGTTGTGATGATGATGTGACTGTTTCACCAGCACAAAAATGCACACCCCATAGCAATAAGACGTCATCCTTATGTTGATGGATCCATGTGAGCCTAACCTGTTCAGCAGTGTTTGGATATGCTCCATCAACTGCAGTGCTTGCTTCCGGCCAATCAAACTCATCATCATTATCAGCACCACCAGCCACACTGTCCCTAGCACTAGCTGGCAGCGGAACACCATCACCATCACCATCAGCAGCAGCAGTAGCGCTGTCTAACAGCACACTGCTATTGCCATGCTGCTCCTCCTGTATATCAGCTGACAGCTCTTCAGCAGTGCCAGCAGCAGCGATGAAAAACTCTGCAGCTTGTGCGGCTGGTGTAGTGCTGCTGCTGGGCAGCAGGGAGTCTTCTTGATCATCACTATGATCACGTTCTTGCTGCTGCTGCTGCTGCTGGCGTACATTGCTGGCTGACACAGTGATCTCCACATCATCACTGCTGCCAGCAGCAATCATAGGAGACAGAGGCAGATCATCATCACCAACAACCAGATCCCAGTCAAGCTGCTCATCCTCTCCTAACAATGACATACTCAAACACAACTCCTCCTGCTGCTGCTGCTGCTGCTGAAGGGTGGCAGCAGCAGCAGCATTGACCTGCGCTGCTTGTACCTCATTTGCTTGCTCTTCTTCATCAGCAACTTCAGCCAACAGTGCATCAAGCTGCATTGCAGTGCCAGACAATCCATTATCAGCTGCAGCAGCCACTGCCGCTTCATCGCCCCCAGCAGCAGCAGTGGCAGCAGCAGTATCATGCGCTGGCTCCAATGCAGATTCAGCACCTGCATTTGTACCTGCTGCTGCTGCTGCATTCACTGCTGACCAAGGTGTCGCTGCGTCATCACCATCTGCTAGTGGTGTCCAATCGGTTGGAGGATGACTAACTAGCTCAGCCCTGCTGCTGCTGCTGCTGCCAGCAGCAGCAGCAGCAGCGTATATCTGAGATCTCAGAGGACTAGAGTATGGTGATGTTGATCCCGGACTTGACTGCCAGTCAGGTTGTATGCTGTGGCTGCCACTGCTGTCAGCTGTATCAGCAGTATCAGCAGAGTCTGTACCGCTGCTTGCACCACTAACCTTCTGCTGCTGCTGCTGCTGCTGCTGCTGAGGTTGTTTGACAGGGCTGCAAAGCACCACAGCTTCATGCAAGACCTCTGCCAAAACCTCGTCAAAGGTTGCTGATGAGATCAGATCAACCAAGCTGTTGGGGTCACTTGCTGCTGCTGCTGCTGTGGAATGGCTTTCAGACACTGCTGTCAGGTCTTGCTCTGGCCTTCTACTACTGCTGCTGCTGCTGCCAGGTAATTCATCAGCTGTTGCTATCGCTGCCTCAGCTGGTTCCATAGCTTGGACATCAACAGCAGTTTCTATACCTGCCTGTGTTGCAGCTGCCTCAGCAGCAGCAGCAGCAGTAGCCTGAGCAGCAGTAGCCTGAGCAGCAGTACCCTCTGCCACTTCACTCACTTGCATGGATATGCTGTTGAAGTCCAAGGAGTATGACTCTGTACCTTCCACTGCTGATTCTGCAGCTGTCATATGGGACTGCTGTGGCTGCTGCTTTTGCACAACACTGGCACACTCATGCTGCTGCTGCTGCTGCCGGGTTACCAGTCTGTCGTGCTTATCAACCAGCCTTGCATCACCTGCTACAGCGGTTGCATCCTGCAAAGCAACCTGGTCATCATCTACTACTGCAACTTCACCTTCATCTTGTAGCACTGCTTCACTAGCTTCAGCATCTACTTCATCACGGTCTACCACTGCTGCTGCTATTCCTGCTGCTGCTACTGTGCCAATGGGTTCACATGAAATGAAGCCTGACAATTCCCTCTGGCCAAGCTCCCAGTCAGAATACTCAAAGTCGGCACTCGTGACTGCAAAACAAGAACAAGGACAGCGGCAGCAGTAAGAATCAAAGCAGCAGCAGCAGCAGCAGCAGCAATTGTCGTATTCACCACATAACAGCAGCTACTTCTTGCTGTGAGCTACAAAAGGTATTCCAGAGACAATCAAGCATTCCAACATCATCATCATCAGCAGCAGCAGCAGTGAGGTAAGCAAAATCCTCATACGTTCACAGCTTCATTTGTTGAAACAGATCAATCCTATTTTACTATTCCGTGAAGTATGGAAATAGAAATTAACAGCAGATATTCATATTTAGCACAACATGTTTGAATATACCGACTTGTATAGATTATCTATTACAGCTACTCAAACAAACCCTTCTCAGCTCACCTGTGGACATACATCTGCTGCCTTCACCCTTGACTGATATTATATCTGCTCCATCACCAATCGAGCTGCGTCTAGGTCTCAAACTCAAAACACCTGAACCACCAGAACTGCTCAATACACCACTCCTGCTGCCACCAAAACGGGTGGCAGCAGCAGCAGCAGCAGCAGTAGCGGGATCAGCAGCAGCGTGGCTAGCTACAGGTAGTGCCTCCAACACTGCTGTATGTTCATGATCTTGCTTTTCTGCCTCATGGCCCATAGTTGTATCATCTAGCTGCTGCTGCCCCCGCTGCTGCTGCTGCTGCTGGTGCATCAGCAGCAGCACCTCGTATGTATCCTCACTCTCAGATCCTGTGATCTGAATCAGCTCGCTGATCACATCATCATCATCAACGGAGCCAGCATCTGATGAATCGGCTGATGGAGCAACAATATCATCCGCTGCTGCTGCTGCTGCTGCTGCTGCCAGAGATCCTGCAGCGCTATCTGTTTGTGGTTGCTGTTGACTCAGCATTAGCATGGTGTTCGCCGTGTCTTGGTCAGAACTAAGGAACCCAGAGCCCGTAAAGCCAGCAGCAGCACCATCATGATGTAATCCATCATCTTGATCAAACTCAGCAGGATCAAGATCTTGGATCTCAGCTACTACTAATGCTGGCTCCACAGTCACCGCTGCAGTTTCTGCTGCTGCTGCTGCTGCTGCTGCTGTTTCTTCAAAAGTTCCAAACTGCAAACTCAATCCAGAGCCCACCAAGGCCTGCTGCCGCTCATCGTCAGCAGCAGCCGCTGCTGGAGCAACACTGCTGCCGAGAAGCGAAGTTCCTGGCACTGCTGCTGCTGCTGCTGCTGCTTTGCTGCCTGCTGCGAGGCTACCATTAAATAAAGCTTCATCTAACTCAGCGAAACTGCCAAACTGCAAACTATACTGGCCTTGCTGCCTGTAACCACCATCATCATCACCAGCATTATCATTGTTATCATCATCATCAGCTGCTGACGCACATGTCCTCAAAACTGAATCATGAGACTTAACTATTACATCAAACTCTTGCACAGCCTCCAGATTTTGCTGCTGTTGCTCATCCACCCAGTACTGCTTGGCCTCTTGTTGCTGATAAGACCGTGACTCTTTGAGCTCATGATCATCCGCACCAGACTCTTGTTGCTGTTCACCAGCACCCTCTGCTGCTGCTGCTGCTGTCTTCAGGGCTGACCCCTCAACTTCTGCTGCTGCTGCTGCTGCAGGTGATGTTGGCTGTTCAGCACTGAACTCCAATTCTACTCCATCAAGCAGCAGTTCACTCGACACCTCTGAAGCTGAATGCTCATACGCATCCACAGGTACTGCTGCTGCTGCTCCTGCTGCCCTGCTTTCACCTTCCACAGCAGAAACAGAGATCGTGTCTGCTTCCATTGCTGCTGCTGCTGCTGCTGCAGAGGATCCAGCCTCGCTAAGGAAGCCACTTTCGGAATATCCTTGCACAGAAGTGCCCATCACCGCTGCTGCTGCTGCTGCTGCTGGTGGTGATTGTACTTCATCCTCAGCCAGAACGCTGATCTGGATCTCTTCAGACGTGATAAGCTGATCTGATACCTGTGAAACCGATAGAGCAGCCGACAACTGGCGATCAATATCAGCAGCACTGTCAATCATACACACATCATCCCTGGCAGCAGCAGCAGCAGCAGTAGTAGTAGTTGCTTCTGCCATATCACCGTCAAGGGCTTCAGCAGTTGCTATGGAAGTTGGTTTCTGCTGCTGCTGCTGCGAGTGGCCTGTGAGCAGACTAGGCAAATCCTCTGAAGGATCAACAGCAGACGCCACAAAGTCATCTGAATACACAGGTTCAGCATCTGTCACATCTACTGCTGCTGCTGATGATGAGGTTGCTACAGCAATAGCAGATAAGCTGGCAGCAGCAGCAGCGGTGGCAGCGGCAACACTGTTTGCTGCGAAATTGTGCTCCCCTGCCAGCTGCGGCAAACTCGCCGATCTCATGTCAGCAGCAGTTGGAGTAGCGGCAGCTGTGGCACCTGCAGCTGCTGCTGTCGAGGCAACTCCTGCTCTCAACTGCAGCAGCAGCTGCTGCAGCGCTTGTTGCTGCTGTGCCAACTTCTGCTTTTCGTATTCTCTCTGTACCAGGGACTGCAATGCAGCGACTTCCTGCTGCTTCTGCTGCAAGCTGTCAAGGCTAGAGCTGGGTGACTGATCAACCTCACGCTCTATCATATCCGATAACTGCCCTGCCAGCTGCAACTTGCTGCTGCTGCCAGCAGCAGCAGCAGCAGTGCTGCCAGCTGCTGTTGTGCCATACGGCAGTATTTGAGGAGCAGGAGCTGCTGCAGGCGACTGGCTGATGCCATGAGTAGTGCCATCATGGAAGTCATTTGAGTAGTCAACCTCAGACGCACTGCTGCCAGCAGCAGCAGCAGCAGTTGATGCCAGTGCTGCAGGTCCCTCTTCTTCTGGTGCTTGTGAGACTGGTGATGAACAATGACTCTGCTGCTCCAGTGACTCCTCAACCAAGCTAGCAGCAACGCTACAATCAGCAGTTGCGTCCAAGTCTTCATCTGCCACCACAGCATCAGCTGAGTCAGCATCAACCTGATACGCCTCCTCACTGATGTGGCTGGGCTCCTGCACTGCTGCTAACGGCTGCCGTTGCTGCTCAGGGGTAGCAGCAGCAGTGGCGGTGGCCAGGAAGGAAGCAGCAGCAGCAGCAGCAGCAGCAACTGAGGAGTTTGATGCCCGTTGCAATCCATGAGACCTAGATTCTGTTGTCGTCTCCACTTCCATTCCCAGCTGTTGCTTCAACTGCTGAATCCTGCCTACCAGCTTCTGTTTCTCGTCAGCTTTCTACATAGCCATAACAGCAAGAGCAGCAGCAGCAGCAGCAATACCGGTTAACATCCACCTTGGCAACTTTCCAACTCTAAACCACCCCCCTTACAAGTGACTGCAAGCTTAGAACAATCCAGCTGCACATTACACAGCATCAATCATGCGAGTCCTATGACTTTGTCATAATCATGGGACTGACAGGATGAAAAACAATTATGGTCATCATCATAGCAATCACATCACCTGTTGCTGTTCCTTCAGTGCTTGCTGATGTATCGCTGCCTGCTTGTTCTTATCCCTAGCGGCCTGCAACGCTTGCACTGCATACCCAACCATAATAGCATCTATGTGCAATGACAGCGCAGAGAGCTCCCGCTCAGCAGCAGACAGCTGCACAGCACCACACACACATACATGTCAACACTCAGCAGCACATTCAAGCTCTTTGCAGCTCCTTGTCTGCTGACATACTGGTTCCCTTGCATTTGCAACATATGGCAGCTCTGCTGTACACATAACCAAAGTAAGAGTTGGATGATTGGCTGGCTACCGCTACTGCAGGCTCAAATGTCAAGCGAGCTAGCTTGCTGTAAGAATTGGACGATCGACTGTTTACTGCTACAACTAAGGGTGTATGTACATGACATGCACAATAACTACAATAACAGCAGGCTCAAAGCAGCCACAGCTATCATATAACGTTGGTAAGTACTCACCTGCTCTTGCAACAGCTGCTTGCTGTACTGAGCCCTCATCATGCTGCTGCTGCTGCTGCTGCTGTTATCCTTGTAGCTCTCAAAGCTGCTGCTGCCGTACTGCTGCCCCTCTGTAACAGACAGTTTGGGAGCAAAAGAAGATCTTTTTAGAAGTCCTGCATCATCTGCTGACAGCATGGTAGGCTCCTGTGCAATGGGTACAGATGGACTACCTGCTGCTGTTGCTGCTGCTGCCGTGTCCTCAGTGATGTCATCAATTTTAGCAGGAGTCCCTGTTTCGGCTGACAGTGCTTCAGCTGGTATGTCGGACACAAATGACTCACTATTGACCACTGTAGACTGTTCTTCAGTCACCCCAAGCATGTCAGCCTCATCAACAAGTGCAAATTCAGCACTGTACTGCTGCTGCTGCTGCCATCTGCCGCTGCTGCCATGTGCATTAGGTTGTAGCAATGCCTCTTTCTCTTCTACTATCACATCAGCATGCCATTCCTGAGTGCCCTTTGTACTGCTTCTTGTTGCTGCTGCTGCTGCTGCTGTCTGTTCGGCTTTCAGCAGTGCCTGGAAATGCAGTACCGGATGTGGTTCATCTTCTGGCAGTACTGCTGTGTACGGCTGTACTGCATCCACTGCATCAACAGCAGCTTCTACCGCATAAAGCTGGCTGTCTTCTGAAGATTCCTCAAAACCATCTTGACTGTAACTCTGGTGTAACACCTGCTGCTGGTGCTTGTTCTTTTTATCTGACGCAGCATCCTCCGCTGCTGCTGCTGAGGTTGCCGTCTGCCCTACAGAAGCAGCTCCATCCAATGCATCATCACCAGCCTGCACTCCAAAGCTTCTTCTGCTACTGTCTTTGATTTGTGCTGCAAACAATGCTGACACTTCCTTCAACTGGCCAAAGGTTTCATCTAAGACACCCTTAGTAACTCTCTGAAACAGACCAGCACTGTGCTCAATCTGCATGTAGGTCATCAAGCAACAACAACATTGTGCATTACACCAAACTCGTGGCGATGTGTACATTACAAGTCTTGCAAGCTCACACATCAGCAATAACACATACTTACAGACACGCACGGACATGGGCATAACACCAAACCTTCTGCAATGTGCACGTTACCAATTGCAAAAACGCACAACACCAATAGACACATACGTAGAGACATGCATGTACATGGGCATCCCTTTTGCCTGTGAAGGATGAAGAGTTATCTCCCCACAACATGTGCACCAGTGCACCGACCTGTTCACGTGCTGCTGCCTGCTGCTGCTGCTGCACCAGTGCCAAGAACTGCTGCTGGTCAAGGTCCCGAGCAACCCGTGCTGCCTCCTGTTGCAGCAGCACTAGCTCCTGGGCCTGTTGCAGCATCAGCAGATCAACCTCTGCCTCTTGCGCCGTCTCAAGCCTGCAGTCATCACAAGTCATGTAACAAGGTCTTGTATCTTGTAACAGGGGTTGCGTGCAGCAGCATAGACACGACCTGTCTCGTGTGCTGACTCACTAGATCTCCATTTGGCTGAATATACAAGAAGCAGATAGTGCTGCACATGCGATTGTTGTTTCCACATGCATGCTAGCTGCACATTTGATTGCCAAAACCACTTGCCACAGCATGTAGACTTCATGAAGCTGCCTCTCAAAGCTTGCACGAAACAAGTGCAAAGCATAAGCAAAGTGCGCAGCATTGCATGCATATGCATATGTCGTTCATATACCATCAACCACGTACTTGGCTAAATTCTGCTCATGCATGCGCTGCAGAGTGTCAGGTGACAGCATCCTACGGCGCTGCTGCTGCTGCTGCTGCCCAGCAGATGCACCAGCAGCAGCTCCGTCCGCACGCTGCTGCTGCTGCTGCTGCATGAACTGATCCAGCCAATCTGGTGCACAATCTCCTGCTGCTGCTGAGTCACAGCTTTCCCTCTGCTGCATATGCAGATCCGTTTGCTGCTGCTGTTTCCGCTGGTTGTCTATGCTTGCTGTACCATATTCCTGCTGCTCTTGCATGCCTACCGATGTCTGTGTAGGTGAAACACTTCTCCCCAGCAAATGACACTGGTGCTGCAGCAGCTGCTCAACATCTGCCAAACGTTTCTCAAGCACGGAAGTCTGGTCACCCTGCTGTTGCTGCTGCACACGTGTACAGGTCTGATTTCCGCTCGGCTCCTGCTGCTGCTGACTGTTGTTTCCCTCAACTATCTGCAAGTTCTTATCTATCAGGTGTAAACGCTGTTCCAGTAGTTCGTCCTTATGCTTGCTGCTATCTGCATCACCTCCTGGTGCACCAGCTGTGATAGCAATGAGCTGTACTGGCTGGGGCTCATCTGGTTGCTGCTGCTGCTGCTGCTGCTGGGCTTGCTGCTGCTGTTGCTTGAGCCGCTGCACCCTTTCCGCATGCATCCTCAGGAACGTATTGATGATACTGTTCGGGTCCCCTGAAGCAGCAGCAGCGGCAGCGGCAAGCCATGATCAACTTCATTGCATAAGGTGCAAAGCAAAACATCAGTCATGTCTCTTGAGACACCAAGCAGAAAAACTTGCTGCTAGAAAAGTTGTGCAGCACAAACAGGTTGACGTTGCAGCAATGCAAGCTGTGCACAGAACAGACGACAGCATGCAGCAGCTGACACAGGCACAGATCTGAGTCAGAACAACAGTGGTACTTCAGCCTAGTGTCTCTCACCTCTGACAGGGGTACTGAACAGATCTTCCTGCTCCTCAAGATCAACATCATCACGATCATGATCATGCTGCTGCTGCTGCTGCTGCTCATCTTCCTCATCTGCTGCTGCCAGCCACTGCTGCATTTCCCTCCTAGCACACTCAACTTGATGCTGAGGGTCTCTGGCAACATCAAGCTCCCTTCTAGACAAACAGATCTGCTGTTGCTGCTGCTGCCTATGCTGCTGCTGCTGAAGTGCCTCATGCTCCTTCACAAGCTGCTCACAGCTATATACTGCTGCTGTAGCGGAGTCGGCATCATCGTCAGAGGTTGAGTCAGATGAAGATGAGATGACGTCCCACCTGAAGTACAAGCAGCA